>JBBPCY010000002.1:18185437-18211200 GCA_037974405.1 Brachyalestes nurse | reverse complement strand
TAACTGTGTGTGTGTGTGTGTGTGTGTGTGTGTGTGTGTGTGTAGTATGCTGCGCTGCCGCGTGCCGACCCCTGCCGTGGTGACTCTGCTGCTGCTGCAGGCGGTTGCCATGGTTCTGTTTCTGGGCTGGTACGGCCGGTTCGTGCCGCAGGACGCGTCTCCGTCGCAGGGGAAGGTGCACGTGCTGCTGCTGTCGTCATGGCGATCGGGCTCCTCGTTCCTAGGGCAGGTGTTCAGCCAGCACCCGTCCGTGTTTTACCTGATGGAGCCGGCGTGGCACGTGTGGACGGCGCTGCGGCGGCCGGGAGCTCAGGGGCTGCGGATGGCGGTGCGAGACCTGGTGCGCAGCGTCTTCCAGTGTGACCTCACAGTGATGGACGCCTACCTGCCCCCCCACTACAACGTCTCTCAGGTCAGACCAGCTTCACCCCCCCCCCCAACACACCCCTCGCACACACACACACACACACACACACACTGTCAGCAAATTTTCAAAGAACTCTTGTTTAAAAGGAAGCTCACCCTGAAGCAGAGACAAATTTAACCAAAGGTTTATTTCTTGCAGCAAGGAAACAAGTCACATCAGACCAGAGTCTAACAGAGGAGATGCTCAGACTCAGCTAGTCTTCACCTTATATCTGCCATGACTGTGTGAAGCGTGGCCTTTAACCAATCTAGAGTGTATAAAACTGGCAGAACAGGAGGTGAAACTTAATGAGAGAATAACAGTTCTTCCAACATTTCCCTCCTGTTTATACTTGGAGGTTTCTGAGCTCATGCAGTATAAAATATTCGGCACTGCATCTTGACTTAAAGGGCCATTTAAATAAAATCTCATAGTGATTTTCTTCACAGTGGTATTTCGTCATGGCCAGGAGAGGCTGGTGTCAATCAACCTTAGCATCAGGCCTCGCAAACAGGGAATCCAGCAGCAGCCCAAACCACCAGGATGGCCACGCCTGTACAGAGGGGAACTGCCAAAGACATCATGATATTGCTCCATGTCCCAAACCAGAGGACCCCTAGAGGTTCTTCAGATAAAGTCTTTAATCCTTGCAGAGGCCGAGTGATGCTACCATCTGGGGCAGAATTGTTGGGGATAAAAACAAAATGATCCGAACATCTTACACACCCCTCCTTCTATCGCAAGCAACCTACCGAGTGCCTTTCGGTTCTGCCAGGCCATCAGTGTACTCTTATAGCGTCCCTGGTGTCATTCACAAAACGTTGTTGGTTATAGTAAATGTAGTTTATCCAATCAGCGTTCTTGTTTATTGTTAACCACCAGAACAAGAAAGATTCAAACTGCACCGCAACCTGATCTCACGCTTTAAACTAATCTGGTACTCTGCGGGGACCCCTGTCACGTCTATCCAAACCTTAAGGTTGAAGGAACCACGGGGAGCATCGCTCCGATGTCGCAGAAGGTGGAAGGTCAATTGCGGTCCGGACAATTGTTTTAGGTCATTTTCAGGCAAGATATAGAACGGCATGAGCAGCTGTACCATAGTACAACTACATCCCAATACTCAGGAAGCCTAGACCTGCTGAAACACCTTTTCGGTGGTAGGTGCCAACACTGGCTCTCATTAATGTGCGAAACTTTGTTTTCTTCCTGTGTGATAATGGTTACTAGTTTTAAAGTCTTTTCCGGAGACGTAAGCCCCCAAAACTTAAGTGCCATTGTCTTTTTTTATTGAGGCTTTTACTGTCAGTATTAGGGGGTTGCATTGCATCTTGCTTTAGGAGGAGTGTCTCACTTTAGGAGGAGTGTCTTACTTTAGGAGGAGTGTCTTACTTTAGGAGGAGTGTCTTACTTTAGGAGGAGTGTCTTACTTTAGGAGGAGTTTCTTACTTTAGGAGGAGTGTCTCACTTTAGGAGGGGTGTCTTACTTTAGGAGGGGTGTCTTACTTTAGGAGGGGTGTCTTACTTTAGGAGGAGTGTCTCGCTTTAGGAGGAGTGTCTTACTTTAGTGTCTTGCAGGTACTTGTCCCTCCACTTCCATGTCGTCTGGTCCTCAGTTCCATAGTCAATGATCCTGCAAAAATCCACACGGTCAGCACCTTCAGTACACTTATACCTTCTGTGTCTCTTTACTCTTTTTCCGTTTTGTTAAAGCCTCCTGTCTGTTTGACTCCTTTTCCCTGATTATCCCGTATGCGGCCTGCCAGGACCGTGAGATATCATTATAAGGAAACATAAAGTCCCCCGAGGTTTATTCTCCTCCATTTCTCCTTAATTCTGCTCCTCTATGCTGCGGGGGTCTCCCTGCTTCACTGGGTTTGAGGAATCTTTTGAGGAAACTTGCCGGAATCTCTCTTTGTAGCCCAGACTTCCCCCTGCAGCCAACTGGGTGAGATTATTATCTACTTTACTACCTTATCCTACCTTTTCTTCCTGGAACACCCTCTTACAGTGTGTTAAGCGAACGCAGGAGTGTCTTTCACTGATTTTACTGCCGTGGGATTAGTTAGTAATACCTGAAACAGACCTTTCTGCCGAGGTTCCTGCCAATGCTTCTTACTAACTATTTTAGCAGCACCCGGTCCCCTGGCTGCACGTCCTCCTCCTGGTTTCCTGGAATTAGACACAATTTGCTTGTTTAACAACATGTAGCACATATAATCTGCGAGCGTTTGTTCAGCCTCCTCATTGTTCCGGGTGAAGGGAAGCTGCTCCCGTAAAGTATTTCAAGTGGTGTCAACCCACTGCTGTCTGGAGTTCTGTGCATATTTAGGGTTACGAGGGGTAGACAGTAAACCCAGCTTTCCCATTTCAGCCATTATTTTTCAGAGTTTGGACTTTATCGTGCCGTTTTGTCTCTCTACTGAACCTGCCATCAGGAATGGTAAGCACAGTGATTTTTTAGTTCGATTTTTAACATTTGAGCCATCAGTTATTACAGTACAGTAATCCCTCGCTTTTCACAGGGTTACATTCCAAGAGCACCTGCGTATAGTGAAAAACACCAGTGTTGTGATGTGGGAAAAAAAGCATAAAAAGCCTATTTTTATAGTGTAAATCCAAAATATGCCCCCAAAATGCTAGAATGTAAATACTGATGTTACTCCTGTATAGACTGGACTGTAATTCATGCTGCGCGGTTTCTTTGGTGTAAGCAGGTAAATACAGTAATAAATTCATTTAATTTACAGTAATAAAAATACAGTAAAATGTTCGGGTAATCACCAATAATTTTTGCAGTTCAAAAATTTACTGTTAGCCGGGCGGCGTGCCTTATTCAGGCGCTTCAGGAGGAGTCGTGCTGTGGTGAGCCGCCGGTTAAACCAGACACTGGACATGACTGAGCTCAACAGCCACTTTTTATTTAATTTACAGTAATAAAAATACAGGGCTTTAAGAAGTACAAAATAAGGAACAAGAGAAATACTCAAGATGAGTCAGGGGCGGACTGGCAATCTGTGCCTTCTGGAAAAGAGCGGCTGTCCGGTGTCTTTCTCGGCCCAGACACAGACAAATTTCCCACTTGTGGGACTAATATATGTTTATCTTATCTTATCTTATCTCTGAGCAGCTTGTGAAGAAACTCCAGGCTGTTTTTTATGTTTTATAGTCTCAGTCCGGCCCCTTCCTGAGTACAGCCATATTTAACCATATTTAACCATCCCAAAACACGCTTTCTTTGTGTTCTCCCGACAGTACCGAAAAAAGAAAGTTCTGCTGTACTCTGAACCTGTGTGTGCGTCCTTCACTCAGCCCCATCCCGACAATAGCTGTGTCTTTATTGAGTTCCCTTCATCTTGTATAAGAACCAGCACCTGATCACCTTCCTGCAGATGCACCACAATACCAACCTGTTCACCAACTGTCACCAGAAACTGTGCGCTTGAGTTGATTACTACCCTGTATTTTTTATTCTTAGGCTATAATACTGTCAGTTCATCCGTTATTATAGCATATTATAATTAGTATTAATTATGTATTTATTTATTTTTGGAGCCAAAACATGTAGGCCTGAACATAATCACAATCACTTCCTTTGGACTTGGCCTAAGGTAAGTAGCATAGACTACAGGGCAGGCTAAATTTAGAATTAAAACTAAATTAAAACTAAATTATTACTATAGACCTAATACTAAAAAACTGAATAGTTACATTATATTTAGTGCTGTAGCTGTATTAGTATTGCACTGTTAGTCTTTTGAGGTGATGTTAAAGCAAAACAACAGTTTTTTCATTTGATCATTTGAGGTCAACCCCAGAATTAGATACGACAGTCCATATGCGTCTCTTGTCTTTTTGCAGAGCCCAGTCTGACACCATTTGCATATTTCACTAGAAATGGATGCCATCCCTTTTGGGTTCTGGGCATTATAGGCTGTAGCTGGTGGCATCCACTTCCAGTGAAGTTTGCTAAAATAGGTTAAGAGCATCAGACTGGGCACTGGAAGCACAGAGAAGAGAAGGGTACAGGGTACACTGATTAGCTCATTTTCCCTTAACATTTTCACAGATGACATTTGTCTTTAAAATAATAATAGTTTACTTGTGTGTGATGCAGATAATTGCTCTTAATTAAGGTGTTTGATAGCACACATTCAGAGTAAATCTGTAAACTGTAACTTGGGAACATTTCTGCACGTTTTTGCACTTTATTTGAATTACAATCTTTTACTTTAAATTTAAAGTAAAGTTTTGTTTTTATGTTATTGCCATTCATTTTACCATTATTTTGGGGGGGGGTTGTTTTGTTTGTGCTTTATCGTAGGTGTTTGATACTGTGTAAAAATAATCTGTAAAATAAATGTATTTTGCTGCTGAATCTCTGGTGGGTTTGTTTTATTGAAGATGTTAATTCTGAAAAAAAAATCTGTAAAATAACAGTATTTCTCAGCTGAACTTGCAGTGCTGTCAATTTATTGAAGTTGTTTTGCTGCAATAATTTAGGAGAAATCTGTAAAATAACAGACTTTGTCTGGGGAACTTTTAGAACTGCCCTTTTAATTAAGGTTTTTGGATCATAATAAGGGGGACAGCTGTAAAATAACAGATTTTTCCTGGAAAAGCGTAGTGAGTAATTTCTGTACATGTAATGTTTTTTTCCCTTAATTTAAAATAAAATCTTTTACTTTAAATTTACGGTTTTTGTTTGGCAGCCGCTGTTTCCAGTCATTTGACCGTTTTTTTACGATTTTTTACAGGATGGCTACTTTCAAACCTCCTGCCTCTGAATACAACAGTTTTTTTACCCAATACCCGCTTTTTTTGTGTTTCTCTGGACAGTACAAAAAAACATTTATACAGTTATATTTTATATGGAAATGTAGCCGAATTTAGTTTAATATTTATGGTACAAAATTAGTAAATTATACTTTTCTTAATAATTCAGAACGAAAATGCGTAAAAAACATATTGCCACGAAAAAAGCAACGCAACTCCTGATCTGCATAAAACTGGAGGCTCAACATTATTTTCTGTCATAGGGCCCAAGATTTGTAGTGGTGCCCTTGCTCTCTCTCTCTCTCTTTCTCTCTTTCTCTCTCTCTCTCTCTCTCTCTCTCTCTCTCTTTCTCTCTCTCTCTCTCTCTCTCCTTTTTGTCTTTCTCTCGTCTTTTGGCCTGCTTTGGTTTTGACTCATTTATCTTCATATATGTGGGTGTGTGTGTGTGTGTGTGTGTGTGTTCTTAGGGAGCATTACGTGGTGATGGTGAAGTGGATAAGTAAGACTAAAACTGCCGTTAGATGGTTGAATCGAGCTCAGAATGTTTCCATCCTGACTGTGTGTGACTCCACCACTGGAGCCTGCATCAAGGTTACACACAAAATTACACAAACAAACTTTACATATTTAGCAGGTGCTTTTATCTACCGCTATTTGCAATGGGAAGTGAATGCAGCATTAGAATTCTAGCACAGGGTTACTCTTATTTCTCTAGCAGTGGCAGTGAATGGACCTTTCTGTGTTCTGTAGTGTTAATTCCCATCAGTGACAATACACTTGTGTGCTTTTTAGAGACATGAAGAGACATCAGAGCTCTGGCTCTCCAAGCAGGTGAGATCTTTGAATGGACATGGGCACCTAAATCATCTCTTCCTCGGTCTTTACCTCTGTCTCTGTCTCTCTCTCTCTTTCTCAGTCTTGTCTCCTTTTGTCTTTCTCTGTTTCGTTCTGCTTAAATCCAGCCTGTCTAAAGAGTATTATCACTGAAGAGCTCTTCACTTAAAGAACATTCAGGAGCACTAGTACATCAGCACCTTGTGTTTTTGTCTCTCTGCAGAACCAGGAGCCCTTCTTCTCACAGGATGCCAGCCGCTTCTTCCTGGCTGTTCCAGTAAAGCAGGGGGGTCGTGGAGAGTTCCACCACATTGCTATGTTCACCACCCAGGTAAATATCTCATTACTTTTGCACAATGTATCTATATCCTTTTTTAACATTAGACAGTGGTAAACAATTCAACACTACAGCTTCCAGTGTTTTCTGATGCTTTCCAAAGCATACAATAGAAAAGTGTTTTGACCTAATGCTACTATAAACAATCAACACAAGTAAAACCCATTTTCTAGACGCAGTGAGATGAATGTTAGGCTATGTTGTTCTTCAATCTCAATTGAGTGGCTTGTCATTCTGTTGGCTAATAGCAGCCTCTCAGGCAGTATTGTGGCACCTTTCTCCTATGCATGCTAAAAACGTGCTTAGACGTTTATTTTGGGAAAATGGATCTCGCTTGTCTGCCACCACAACCCATGAAAAATTGCACACAATCTCACCAGCTTAATTGGGTGTTTATTGGATTACATTTTTTGGCAGTAGTCAAAAGTACTGGGAATACGTTATGTCTTATACAGACATACAGGTATAGTGCTATGATCACAGCAAAGGATTGGCATATTTGTGTTGTTCAGGTTGTGATCAGAAGCGGACAAGCGGCTTTATAATCGTTATCTGTATTGGTGTGTTCATTTTGTTGTAGAAATAACATTTCAAGACCGTTGTTGCGCTGTGTTCAGCACTGTGAGTGTATTTACTCATGAGGTGATTTTTCCCTGGGTAACACTGCATATTACTGTGATGATCTTTCATCAAGTGTGTTGTTTGTTGCCGCAGTGACCTTGTGTGCAGATAGTCAGTATGGTTGTTGAAAGAAATGTCGGAAAGCGTTATGGTCTTAAATGGCTGTAGCTCTTATAAAAAAGATTCAGGGATGATTGTGCTTCTTTACTTGGCAGTTTCTATACCATAAAAGTATATTGCTCAAATGAGTGCCCCAATTATGTCAGTACCAGGCTTCAGAATGATAGATTACTGTGATTAATCACTCAATTAATCAATCTCATAAAATTACTTTAACCACAGACTTGTAACCTCATTCACTAATCAGCAGAATTAATTTAAATATTAATGGCATGATAATTCAAAACAATTATCACAATCTGTAGTTTGTAATCACAGAAGGCAATATTAATCAGTTAAGTGCTGAAGGTTCGTCTTAAAAGAAGATAAGTTACATAGTGTTTCACTTACTCTAGATGTTGATCAGCCAAGACATGTCTGATGTCCAAATTTTGCTTTTTCAGTTTAGTGCTGGAGTTTTGAAGCTAATGTGGCCAACAAACGCAAAATCAATGTTCAACAGATGTTTCAGTAAAAATACTTCACCAAAACTTCTTTCAACATGCTTTAACCACATTCAGCTCTTTATTAAAGTTGGCCAGACCTGGTTCAGGACACAACTTGACTTACGTCACAACTAGAGATGGGCCCGATCCGATTCGATATCGGTATCGGGTCCGATATAGTCGTAAACAGCTATATATATATAGCCATAAACCGATATAGCCGGGACAGCCCCAGTCTCTATATTGTAGTTCGCAGCTTGCGCTGGATCTTAAACTCAACACTGTATAATATGAGATGCGTCGCCGCCCATACCATGAACCTGTCGCAACTTCAATCTGAGTGTTTTGAACAAAATGTCACTAGTTTGGAGATACTACAGTTTGGAAACACCAAAAAGCAAGACGGCTACTTGCAATGTGTGCAAAGCCAGTGTGCCGAGGGGTGGAAGTACCACCCCTGCCTCTCCCTCCCCCTTTCCCTCTCCCTCTCTCTCCCTCCTTCTCCCTCTCTCTGTCTCTCTGTCTCTCAAAACATGATGAGGCTAAAGTTGGGCATCTCGTAACTCTGCCAGTCCACCTTAAATACAGAAGATGTTAGATTACACTCTGCCCCTGTCGTGTCTCCAAATTCACGTTATTTTAAATCTGTATCGGTATCGGCAGTCGTGTATTGGAATCGGATTGGAACTGGAAAAATGTGGATCGGCCCATCACTAGTCACAACAATGACAACAGTAAATCTGAACCATATTAATAAAGAGCTGTATATTTTTGGCAGTTTCTTTTGGGGACACATTTACAAAAAATATTTGCATGGGGCTAAATCTGAACATGGCTAACCAGCTACATCTAGAATATGTGGTAAAATGTGTAAATGGTTGGGTTTTTTTTGGACAAGCTATTATTTTAATCAAATGCATTTGTGTAAGCCTTTATTTGAGTGAGCTCAAAACTGCCCAGTTGGTTGGTATAACTGAAGCATGCATCACAGACAGAGACAAGGAGGCAGGATGTAAGTGTGAATTAGGTTCATTAAATTCATGTTAACTGAATTAAGAAACTGTGAGGCGGTGGCATACGAAGTAGGGACATCCATTAAAGGATCTAGAAAACAGAAAAATGATAAGAAAATTGGTGAAAATTAAATAAACTTTTGAAATACACCATGCGGCACAGAGAATAGAATGAACAAAGGGGTGTATACACTCAAATAGGAAAAGGAACAGCTGGCCAAGATTACAATGGGAGGGATAACAAACAGTGAACAGGTGAGGAGCATGATGAGAGAACAGCAAGGAGAGGAACAGAACAGGAGTGTTACAAAATGTTTAATGTGGATGACTGTGGCCGTGTTTGGTGTTTGGTCTTTATATATTAATGAGATGCTATGAGTTGTGTTAAGAAGTGTAATCGTAGTCATGCTTGATTTGTGTTTGGTTATTGCACAATAATGGCTGTGGATGTATTTGATTGGTCTTCCGTCTGTGTTTATTAATGATGATGGCCATTGTAGTGTAATTATGTTCATTATATTTATATTAAACTACACTGTAAAGAAAAACCCACTTTTATTATTGAAAAGTCCTTTCAGAGTGCCTTCAACAAAGACCTAGAATCAGATTACAGGGCATAGCTTACAGTGAGTTACTGGTCCTGCTTGAATGTGTCAACAATGAACAATGTAGGAGAACAATGCAAGCAATATCTATTTAACTTCTATTTTTAATTCTCATTGCCACTGATGCAACAGGTTGGTCAAATGTCTACAGTATCATGGCATATTGTTTTAGGCCCATTTAATCTTTATATAAGGTAAACAACAAAGGATTTGGATTTCATTGCCCTACATTTGGTTGCAGTCCTGGTGCTCTCAGTCCTCAGGAATAATGTTTACACTATTATCTAAACAAATACATGATCAACTTCATTACAGCTACTTTTCCAGACTGGTAGCTGCAGGTGATATGCAGGGAATTGCAAACTGATTCATAGCATGCATGTGAAGCATGATTCATCACATCTTTTAAAAGACCCGTCTCTTGTTTTTCTGCAGCCTTCCATTAAAACCTAATAACTATTGCCCACCTATAAATTGTTTTCTGATTTTAGATTATTCAAAAGTCACCATGCACCAGCAGGTGGCAAAAATCATATTAGCTTTTCCTTCCACTGGGGTCTAGTTTAGAGACCCTTTTTACTTTGTAATGCATGGTACTGAAGGATAAGGCTTTGGCCATACGTGGGAAACTACCGCATGTTAATGTAGGGGGATAACAGATTAAATAAGGGATTGAAAGTGTTTAAAAAAAAGATAATCTCTCCTGTAGACACAGACATTTTTACTTTGGTGGTGATCTCTCCTCAGCTTCGGGCGGATCAAAACGAGGTACGTCACTTGACATCAGGTAACTGGGAAGTGACAGAGATTGTGGCCTACGATGAAAACTCCCAAACCATGTAAGATATGACAATAATATGCACACATACACACACACAAAGCTATCTGAAAATACAAATAGATAATAGTAAGAAAATCATGCCCAGAGCTACTGCAGTGAAAAACTGGAAGTAGTGTTTGAACTGCTGAGATGAAAGCACTGCTGGTGTTAGTGTCCAAGTTTCACTGGTAAAACTCACCAGAGGCAATGTTTTCACCCCATAGATATTTCTTAAGCACTGAAGGGTCACCAAGAAGACGACAGCTCTTCAGGTGAGTCGCTTTTAAAAGGCCATATGTAGGTTCCTCTTTGTCTCTTTGTCTTTATTGTTCACCTTTAAAAATCAGCCCTTAGTTCTTTGTGCTGTACTAGCTACTAATATACTGCTGTATCAGTTATTGCATTTTGTAATTACATTCAAATGTAATTGCATATTTACATGCGTAGTAAGTAATGGGATGACATTTACTTCTGATTTACCTTCTATACAGATTATGAATTCTGTCTGTAGAGTCTGCACTGTCGAGCTGTGTCAAAAACAATGTAAAAGCTTTTTCTTCTTGATAAACAAGAACGAATGCAGAGTTTCTCTTATTTCAGCATGCTCTAATTGAAATAATGGCCTTGTAATTAAACCATGCTTTTTATCCCAATTGATGTAAAGGTTAACTACAGTGTTGATTCATTTAGCATAACTAAGTTATATTTTTGTTTTGATATATATAGCTTCGCACCTACATTAATTTTAGTCTTATTAGCACAAAACTAACCTTCAAGTGTTTTGAATTTTTAGTTATAAATGGTTCTACCTGGAGTTTCTGAGCTGTGTTAATAATGGTTCAGTTATAATTCATGTACAGTATACATCATATTAAAATGTGGTGGTGGGTGGTTTCTACTTTCAGTGTGTCCACGGTTGGTCTGTTCCCACGCCGATGTCTGACCTGCGACCTGAACAAAGCTCACTGCACCTTCTTCAGTGCCGACTTTAGTCCGACACATCAGCATGTTATACTGCATTGTAAAGGTATAGCTCTCTCACATATGGACTCAGGGCTCACACACTGTTTGACTCTGTTGCCCTTTTCAAACTCTATTTATTTATGAATATGCAAAGAGCTACTTTGTGTCTGACTATTTCTCTGCAGCTACAAGAGCAGAAATCACCATAGTGACAGGGTTTTAAACACAAATACTCAAAAAGGCAACAGTACGCTCCAGGGCCATGCAGAGACATTTAGAGGGGCAGGCACTCAAATTTAGGCCAGAAAATGTCAGGGGTACAATGCAGTAGAAAGATTTTTCAGAAGTGTGGCCTCTCTTTGCGTCCAAAGAGAAACCCTACGTTTATGTTGTTGGGCAGGGGCAGTGAGGGTTGGAACCAGAATGCAAATAGAATCAGACTGACAAAATGCTGGCTGCTGCTTGTCCAAATTCACAGGCATGCACCAGATGAGGCTCGTGTGCTTAATTTCTATTGGCTGATGAGCCCTTCATTTGAACAAGCATGTGAATGGCCACTATGTGTTATTAATGTACTGTTTAAGCATTATTAATTGTTATAATTCTTCTTGATAAAGGCCAGGATGAGGCAAAAAACAAGAAACAAATGAAAAAAAAAATTGGCCAAAAAGATCACAGTGGCCACTGGTGAGAAAACAGGCACAGCCCCACACTCCCTTTGCATCACATACATACACACTTAGCTGTACTGCTGTCTTAGAACTCACTGTTGCATAACTCAATTAGTTATATTGCTGTTGTTTCATGTGTCTTTTTCTTCTCTGTTTAGGACCTGGAGCCCCCACAGTGATCCTCCACACTCTCAACACAGCCAGTGAGTGTTGATTCTTTTAGTGTTAATATATTTAATAATTTATGCAGAGAGATCTTTCTCAGTTAGGGCAGAGATAAGCAACTAAAAAAAATATTGGGCAAAGTATTAATAAAAAACAACACACACTATATGGACAAAATAATTGGGACACACTTCTTATTTATTGAATTCCAGTGAAGGGTAGTCTTAGCACTGCAATGCTTTGGCATGACTGAGCTCCAGTGCACGAAGAAAACTCCATGAGATATGGTTTAATGAGTTTAGTGTGGAAGAATTTGACTGGTCTGCACAGAGTCCTGACCTCAACCCCATCCAACACCTTTGGGATGAACTTAAACGGAGATTGCGAGCCAGGCCTCATCCATGACCTCATAAACACTCCACAGAATGAATGGGCATAAATTCCCCCAGAAACATTCCTTAATGTTGTGGAAACTGTTATAGCTGCAAAGGGGCGAATAACCATATTAAAATCTATGCATTTGTAATGTCATTAAAATCCGTGTTGCTGTAATGATCAGGCATCCCAGTACTTTTGTCCATACAGTGTATCTGTTACATTGTCTGTATACGTAGGATCATTTCCATTTGTCCCAGAGGGGACGACCATGTCTTACAGCCTTTCTGCATCAAGGTATATAGGTAAAAAAACATCAAGTTTTGAAAACTTTGAAAACACAAACCATTTGCAAATTATTTGTAATCTGGTCTTTGCCAGGGCTCTCACTTCAGCTCCTTTAGCAGAACCTGACCTGGTTTTTAATGGTGTTTTTGTCAGTGTTGTTGTGATTAAAAGAGGCAACAGGGCCTCTATAAAGCCCACCTTACTCATTTTGATAGGATTCCCCCTGGAGGCTGAATCTCTGCAGCTGCTGTATATGGTTGGCAGGCAGCAGCTAAATGACTGTGGTCATAGCATAAAATAGATCACATCATAACACCTTAGTAAGTGAATCATAGAGAGCGACCATGCTGTAGGGAAAGGAGAATGGTGTTTCTAGGAAGAAAAACACTTGTGAAACTCACTCAGCTCTGTGATGGCCCCACCTGTGTAGCTGTTTAGATGTCTCACTTTGTATCTCTATTGTATCTCACTATTGTGCCCAGATTATTTCATCCTGGAGAATAACTCACTTCTCAAAGCTGCTTTGAGGTACAAGAGGATCCAGCTTACTGAGTATAAAACCCTGCCGACTGATCGCTTTGGTAAATATTAATTTCACATATCATTGATGATGGAACAGAACCTAAACTAATGTAATAGGATTTGTTATTAAAGTAGAAGACTATGGTGCACAAATCAACCTCAGGTAACATGCTAGACCCTCTGAAATATGCCACTGTTTGACAGCATCTTTTAAAAAATTATATACATTTTTATTCACATATTTTCATTTATTTTTATGCATTTAATGATGTATCATATTCACAGAAAGTATTACAGTGGTGGTTTTAAAATCTAAAAACTATGAAAAGAGTTGCAAGGTTTTGATATGACTGTGTGCAAAGACAACATTTACTCAGGAACAAGAATTTTTCTGTTGTGTTCCTATTGTATCACTCCAATAGGGTTTAATAATCCATGATTATTTTGTTAGAGAAGATACATGCTCACGAAGTGTTGTAGGTCAAATTACTATTATATTTGCAGGCTGTTGTGAACTATTTAATGCTCAGATCAGATTGTTCTAAATACGCTTTGTTCCGCTTGTAGAGCTGCCACTGAAAATTGCTTTCCCGCCCGACTTCTCAGAGTCGCGCCATTACGGACTTCTGCTGATGATGTAAGCATTTTGCGATATCGTGCTGCTTCGATTAGAAGCTCTTTGCTTTGTCCTGTTTTGAAAATATTTAGGTGGAGATATTAGAGGCAGAAAAGACCATTTGGGATTTGCCAATCATTTTTCAAGTCTTCCCATCTACTGCTGACATAAAAAAGTCACATTATAACTGGTGTGTTTATTTACTCACTATCTCAGTTCACGTCTACTCATGCCTAACTGTAGTTTCCAAAATCTAGTGTAATGAACACTTGCACAAAAATGTTGTCATATATCACTAAAAACGTGTTAATTGTAGAACGTTTTTTTCCCAGATTTTTACCAAATGATTTTCTAACATAATGCTCACCTCTGGGTTAACATAAGATCTGGATGTGTTAGTTAATTAGTTTTTTCAAGGTTCATGCTCCAGAGCATATTCAGTCACACGTGGATTTTTTTTGAGAACCGAACTCATAGTTTTACGTGGAAATCCCCACAATAACACGGAAACATCCTCTACAAATATCCTCTACCTTTTTTTGCTTTTTTGTGACAATAAATATTTTTTCTGAATGTTTTCACACAAGGGGACTCAGGGCAGGCTGTAGCCGACCTGCAAGAACTTTTTCCGAATTCCACACCATGGTTGAGCCCGCGGTGCAAACACTCAGACACTTCAAACTCGACAGTTCGATTGACCTCTAAGAGACCTTTGCAATGAGCCCTCTTTTATTTTTAGCCCGAGTAGATCAGGGGTTATTCCCTGAAAACTGTTCACCTCGCCGCGGTGTCCCAATACTTTTGTCCTGCGACCTTCCGAGTTGCATATCTCAGCGAGGAATTTAAATTAAAAGAGGCGAATATGGGTTTTCCTTTACATTTTCTTTAAGGGTAATGCATTAAACCTAGTTTAAAATTAAATTAAAGTGTTCTGGGAGCATATTTGGGGGCAAATTTAGGGTTTACACTATAAAAATAGGCATTTTAGGCATTTTTTTTACCAAAACACAACACGGTTTTTCACTATATGCGAAAAGCGGGGGATTACTGTACTTCTGTGTTTTTTTACAACTAAATGTGTATGTAAGTAAATAGTGTATCACTTGCATATCTAAAGATATATTTAAACGTGTGGTGAAACTGCTGCTGTCTTGAAACTGCTAAACCTCTGCCCTCCTCAAATTATGTGTGTCAGTTAGTAGAAGGGTTGAAGAACACTGTTGCTTTCAGAACAGGAGAGTTGTAAGAGGAGAGGACAGGATAGGAGACGAGACAAGAGGAGAGGAGAGGAAAGGAGAGAAGAGGAGAGGATAGGAGAGGAGAGGAGGAAAGGAGAGAAGAGGAGAGGAGAGGATAGGAGAAGAGAATAAAAGAGGAAAGGAAAGGAGTGGAGACGAGAGGTGAGGAGTCAAGAGGTGAGGAGGAAAGGAGATGAGAGGACAGGAGAGGAGAGAGGAGAGGAAAGGAGAGGAGAGGAAAGGAAAAGAGAGGTGAGGAGGGTATGAAGGAGAAAGACAAGAGCAGCAGAGGGTACACAGGGCTTAAGGGGAGAAGCAAAGAATAGACGAGGGGAGGGAAAGGAACAACTGAGGCATTTCATAATCATCGTTCTGCTGTGCGTTTACATTAAGAGCTATTGTGATGAGTGAGAGAGGAATGCAGCTGCAGGTAATTTTCCATTCTGTGATGAACACACTCTCACAGGAAAGGATCTGCTGTATACATTAGTATTAGTGTGCTGAGAAAGAGGATATTTATCCACTTATACTGATTGTGTTAAACACTGTAATCACAGCGCTGAAAGACTGTAAACTCTTAATGTGCTCTTCAAAGTCTTTGGATTTTAATTTGTTTACCTCCCTAAAAACAACACAGGGCATCCCTTAGGTGCTAATTAACTTGCCGAAATTGCTTTTATCCTTAACAGTATGTTTTTATGCTTTTGACACCTGCTGTGACTTCAGGGTTCACACCTTGAGACGAAACTGCAGACATCAGACGTCTAAGCTGCCATCTGTTCACAAAAGTCGTTTAAGCAGTTCTTGGCACGCTGCTTTTTAGAATTAGCCTAAAAAACACGAAGCACTCTGCTTTCTTCGGTAGCACCCAGGCCATGCCAGCTGGGGTAGCTATGATACAGAGAGAGCTCAGTGCTTTGCCAAAAATATAACAGCTAGACTTGTATTTTACATGTGTCTGGGGTTAATTAAGACATCACTGATCAATTGTCTGCTGCTCAGGTCACTGTAGACACTGTAGACTAAAGGCGAACTTCCGTATGTCAGCAGGGGTTCAGCCCCGACTTTTACAAATACATCTTAAAAATTAGTAGTAAAATTAATAATATGTCATGTTAGACTTGATTTAGTTATTTCTGATTTTACAGCTTCGGTATTGTGGTACACCATTTAGTGGATGACAACAATTCTGGCTATCATTAACATGATTTGCATAATAGTAGATGTTCTCTCAGCTCTGTAATCAGAAACCACTGGATGTGTTAGTTAATTAGTTTTTTCAAGGTTCATGCTCCAGAGCTTATTTAGAAACTGAAATGTAGCATAAAATGCTGAATATGTGTCTTGTCTTGAGAAACCCTTGCCTTTGTTTTTTGTGTTGTAGAGACAGTGGCCCTGGCTCTCAGCAGGTGAGCGACCGGTACTCAGTGGACTGGGACTCTGTACTGGTCAGCTCTGATAATGTGATCGTGGCTCGTCTAGATGGCAGGGGCAGTGGCTTCCAGGGTCAAAAGATTCTACAGGAAATGCACAAACGTCTCGGACTGGTGGAGGTCCAGGATCAGCTCGCTGCTTTGGAGTGAGAAACTTTTGTGTTTTATTTTCAAATTATATTCTGTTTGTTGTTGCTGGGTTTGTGCATCAGCTTGTGCTCATACGGGATACACTTTGGTTTCAGATACCTGCTGGAATTTCCATACATAGATCGGACCAGGATAGGAGTGTTTGGCCGGGTAAGGCAACATTTTTATTGCTTTTAGTAGTGTGTGGTAGGTTGTTTTCTGAATGTGGTGGGCTCAGAGGCAGAGCTTGCCTTTAAGGCATATGGATACTTGGTAGGAGGCCTGGGTTAGGTGCAAGCTCTAAAATTTGGATAGCCTACAAAAATGAAAAACCTCAAATTGTAAACATAAGCACGGTGATATAACAATATAATATAAGTAGCCGTAAGGTTTGTCATACATTAAACCTTATGGCTTCTTGTGTAAAAGCATACACAGTGCAATTTTTTGACATGCATTATTCAAGTATAGACTTTTGCCAGCGTGCATTTACATATAAGCTTTATAGACTGTATTAAAATTTCTGGGATCATGAAGTATCTCCTGATAGCAAGTGCAATTAAGGATTTTGTGTTATGTGTGTGTGAATGTGTGTTTGTGATTTGTCTGCAGGGTTATGGAGGATATGTAACACTTCTGCTGTTGAAATCCACTGAAAGTTTGTTTAAATGTGCTGTGGCCATGTCACCAGTGACCGACTGGACTTTACATGGTAAAGTATGCTTACCTTAACCCCAAACCGAGGTCAAACCATTAATCTCATCTGACTCCTAACCCTGACCCATGCTGGATCTTATTATAGACCCTAGTGATCTATTCAGACACTAATAGGGTTGCAGTCATAACTGCGCTGCAGTAATCTTCTGGAACTTGTCTTCTGGAAATTGTTGTAAAAACAATGTACTGTATGTTTTTTCTCACTCTCTTTATACCCCCACTTTCCCACCCCCAGCCTCAGCATTCTCAGAGCGCTACCTGGGAACTTCTTTACAGGATGATAGCAGATACCAGGTATGGTTGTAGCTCATTCCAAGCCAGCAGTATTCTTTCTTGGTGAAAATGTGTCTGTGCTATAATTGAGTGAAATGTTTTGGAACAGAGATTTGTGCCCTAAAGTGTTTTCAATCAGCTATAAAGTTTTTACGTTGTTTTTCATACACTTGTCTACTTTCCAGGTCTCTAGCGTGTTCCAAAACATCCAGGGTTTTAGAGACCAGACTCTGATGCTCGTACATGGAACTGCAGATGGTGAGAGAGAGACAGAGAGAGAGAGAGAGCGATTAAGTTGAATAAATCGAAGTAAATCATTTTACTGACTCTTTTTCGAACCTTATTTTCTCCTTCAAGCAAACATTCATTTCCAACACTCAGCTGAGCTTATCAAGAACCTGGTGAAAGTGGGAGCCAATTATACGATGCAGGTACTGTGCGTACGCTGGAAGTAAACCAGACATGTCACACTACACTGAAACTACACCATATCAGTATTGAAACTTGTGCGTGCAAAACGAAACATAATATTCCAGCTAATTTACACTACTGTAATTACAGGCAGCAACATCATCAAGTTACTAAAAATACACCATGCCTAAACCGAATGCTATAAAATAATGCCAGAAATGCATTATATACAATACACTACACTATCGGTCATAAGTTTTAAAACATCCCATTATTAATGAAATTCAAACAGTTCAGTGTCTCATTGTACTGTGAAATTTTTTGTTCCCTGAAAAAGGCCTTTTTGTATAATTCTGAAATTATTTTCTAATTTAATTCTAACATTATTTTCCACTTACCTTTTTTACCTCTGGCAGTTCACTACTTACTTTTGTACCATTTCAAGCTATTCATTGGACTTGCACTGCTTGAATTTTAATAAAAAAAATGGTATGTGCTAAATGGTATTTGGTATATGCTGCAGTTTTTTTCAAGTCTGATAAGTAGTATTTTGCATTTCCTGTAGTACAAGTAGTATTTCCAGACCGAATCATTTTCTAAACCAAGAGTTCCCATATGTGAGAAATTACTTTTATCAACCCAAATAGTGGGTTCAAATCCGATTATCTATGCTAGCTAATGACAAAACTGGGTCTGTTGTTACTTCTATACTTGCTTTAGAAAACATATTTTATGCATTAATCAAGAATGTATAGAATGGGGCTGAGGATCAAACGAGAACCATTTTTGACGAATAATATCAAAACTTTACTTTCATTGGAAACATGGCGTTTGTTTATAATATACATACAAAATGGAAGCTTTCAGTGATATATATTGTTTAGTATTTTAGTATTAAGGTTTAATCTAGTTCTGAATCCAAAGTGCTTTACGTGCTTCAATGCACCTCCTTGACTCAACACCTTAGAGACTTAAAATTCGAAATACTTCAAAGACTTTGCTTGGACAAACACCTCAGAGGCTTGAAACTTTTCACTTGAATTTGTATCTCTGATATTTGAGACTTGACTCGGATTTGCAGCTTAGTGACTGGAGTCTCTCAGATTCACTCTTGGCTTGCACTTCCACCTCAATACTCAGTTTGGACTCGAAGACACAAGACTTGACTCAGGCTTGCATGAAGTAACGGGTCAGTGATGTTTCCTTTTCTTTGTGTGGTCTAGATTTACCCGGATGAAGGTCACTTCCTGTCTGAGAGAAGTAGGCAGCATCTCGCAGCGTCTCTCAGCAGCTACTTCAGATCTTGTCTGCAAGAAGAAACTCTGCCACTCAGTGATGAGGAGGAAGAGGAGGAAGAGTAGGATGGAGTGTGTATCTACAGCAGGACCTTTACTTACACACCCACACACACCGACACAAACCTGCACAGACACACACACACTTGCTTTCTTTTGGATCTCACTTTACAGAGGCCTGCAACTCTGAACTGACAGAGTGAAAGAATAAAGACAAGTGGGAGTGTGTGTATGTATGTGTGTGTGCGCACGCGCGTGTGTGTGTGTGTTTTGTGTATGCAAGAGTGTGTTTGAGTGGTTAGGTATGTAAATATGCATGTGGGTACATGTTTTGGTGTTTAGACAATATGGATGTATAGGTGTGTGCCTGGGAAGTGTGTGTGTGCGCGTGTGTATGTGTGTATGGTTTTGAGTGTTAGTGTATACCTGTGGCCATGAACAATGGACGTTTGTCACTGGAAAATGGATTCAGTTGCCAGGACAACGTTTAGATCCTTCACATATCAGAAAAACACTGAGATCTTAAGCTGGAAGATTCACGATCGGGCCAATCACATCGCAACTTTTCTGATTGATCATCGATTTGGCCAGTCACAGCGCAGACTGTTTTGTCCGCATGGAGCTGCTCCAGTCACACAGCTGCATGTTTCTTTTGTTTGTTTTTTTTTCTATTTTTTCCCCGTCTGTGTGCGGTGGACGCCAGGACGAGAGAGCTGCACTTCGTCTGTTACTGCACAAGAAAATACTCACTGTCTCCATGGTAACCACTCTCACCAAGAGGAAGTGCAGTTCTCATCAATTAGTCCTAAACCACACTGAGAATGAAGCTGCTGGGTAGATTGTCTCTCTATCTCTCTAACACACACACCCACACCACACACACACACCACACACACATCCATATACAGCCTAGACAGGCCCATGTTGGATGTTCAGATGGTCAGGGGCCCTGTCCACACATAAGCCGTACATTTAGTGTTATTGTGTCCATGTAGGCTGAACTGCAGCTGCTCTGTTTAGTTTATGAGCGAAAAACAGTATTGCCCTTTTCTGCCCCAGAACTTAGGAAGTATATTCTGCAACAAATGACAACTTGACAAGTAATAGCGTTTTAAATGTATGCAGTATCTAAGATATTGCATATGCTGTTGTAAAAATTATAACATTTATTCAGATAAATAGAAAGATAAGCAGATATTTTACTTATATAATCTGATCCTGTAAACTGATTCTAAATTAATAAAATCATCTCATTTCTTGAACCAAGCAATGCTCTGCCATTGCAGTGAAACATATCTTGATTACTTGACTTAAAATCAGTAAAATCTAAAATGTATTGATATTATTGATACTGAAACTATTTCTCTATATAAATATAGTATACATTTACTTCATTTCTGAATCTCTCACTTGTCATTTATTTTTGGTCTAGGCGACAGATCCCACATTGAGGCTACATAATTTACACGGATGGTTATCATGTACCTGTAGTTCAGCTGGTCCTGTCTTTTATATCCAAGCCAGTTTCAGTCTCTCATTCCAGTGTAATAGCACAAAAGTAAACACGGCATGCACATGAGCATTTTCAAGTTTTTATTCATAATTGTAACAAGTAAATAATTGCAAACTGGAGGAATGTTTGTGTAACTGGTTACTGGACATGGTTCATGTTGAATGTGAAGTTGGAAAGTTCCATATCATGTTTGAAATCACAGGTAAGGGCACAAAATCATGTCATCTCATGGTGTGGACAGGCCCTGTGTAAGTGAGCATGTGTGTATGTATATAGTAGACTCCAGAAATGACGACGTGATTTGTACAGAAGACTGTATCCAGTACATACATATGGTATATTTTTGAGATGTATCAGATCTCATAGTAGTTTAGCGAGCAGGATGGATCCAGTCACCAGTACATATCTGTTTGTGTTGATTTGTTTGTTTATCTCTGGGGGGCTTTTGTAATGCTGATTATTGTTTAGTTTTGTTGTTGTTTGTTTTATTTTTGTTTTTTGATGGGGGCAGGGCTACTGAGAGGGGAGGGCGGTTGAAGGTTTGGACTGACCCTTTTTGTCCTTTAGTCATGAGTATAAATAAACGACTCGTCAAACTGACCCTGACTCAGTAGTGCTGTACACTTAACACTCCACTAGAATAAACAAAAAAATAAGTGGACCCTTTAACATTTATTTTTTTACTGAGTTGACTCTAAGTAATGAATTGTGTCCAAGTCTTATGGTAATGACATTTGCCTTGTTTTATTAATTAATTAGATTAATTAGATTCTATATAAATTGCTGTAAAAACATAGATGATGTGACCATGCTGGGATTCGCTGTAAAAGGATATTTCATGATATGACACATATGCATTTTTGTGTTTTATGTAGCATAAATTAGCTCTCCTGCTATGTGACAAACGGCATCATAGCAAAACATCAAAAAGCACAAGATTTTATTACATAACTATAATGCAATGAAATGAAAATGTAATATGATCACAGCTCTATTAGAAATGCACCTGTAGCATAAACCAGAAAAAGGAACAGCTGATGATTTTTCCAACTAATGTACGTAGGTAAGCACTGCAAAAATAAAATGAAAAATGGAAGTTTCAGTGAAACAGTTACAATAAATTCATACACAAAACATATTTGATAGTAACATAAACATGCTAAATATGTCCTGGAGATTTCTGTAAGATATTCTTATTTGCCTTTTTAAAGATCACTATGCCTGATAACCTCCCCAGTGTGGATCTGAGTGTGTTTGCATGAGTGAATTATGAAGTGTTGAATGTGTCTATGAGGTGAATGCATTTGCACAAAAAAAAAAATAGTATTTCTAAATATTACTGAGGATGGAAAAACAAATATTTACCACTATAGAAAGTAATAGTGAAGGTGCCATGTACTCACTTCTAAAGAAGTAAATACCTGCTACATTGGAGAGCTCTAATATGAGGTCATACAGCATAGTGTATTTTAACAGTGTTAAACAAGCTTGGAAAGTAAATGTAAAAAAATAGGCAGGATCATTAAAAAATTGAAACATAAGCTTTTAACGTTAATGTACACATCTTTCCTTCTATTCACGATCTGTCACTGTCACAGTCTTTCCATTATTCATCACTGGAATGCTTACACTATGGGATAAAGAAAAAAAGGATAAAAGAACGCCCTCTTTTCTTTTCATTCTCTTTGACCTTCCTTCTGTCTGAGGCTTCATATCTGTAAGAACGCAAAATCCAAACAGCTTGAAATCTTATTTGTGTGTTTACTGGTTTACCTGCTCATGATATGCTCTGTGGTTGTGTGTTTAGTTTTCACATAACAGGAGGAAGCCAAAGGCCCCTGCTATGGAAGTGGAGAAAGAATTGCTCGGCTAAAACGAGATTTCTGTGATCCTTAAGAGTCTGAACTGGAACTATCCTCTGTCACAGAAAAAGCATTCTCTACTGACTCAGCGTGACCTTCCAAAAACTCAGTTTTGAAGACTCACTTATTCCTCTAACTCAGTCCTTGCGGTGTGTGGCTCGGTTTGGCTTCGCCACTGTTGTGCCTGATAAGTTCATCTCTATAGAGCTCCTTTCAACATGTCTGGCAGGCAGGAGAGGGTCAGGTGAGATTAGAATAAAGTCGTTCATGTGACGGATGCTTGTTACTGCAGCCATCTTGTTAAATCCTGCCCACTCCGTAGGCCAGTGGAGATCACCCTTAGCAACAGAGGCTAGTCGTCCTCCCTGGTTTCCATGGTAACAAGAGGGTTGTCGTAGAAGCACTCCCTGAAAAAGGTGATGACTGAGCTCAGCATGTAGTGTCTGCTGCTGATGTCATGGCCCTCATCTGGAAAAATCTACAGCCAGGCATACAGAGAGGAGGATGTTCAAGGCTCTGCAGATAAGAGAACTGTCGAACAGCTAATATTGTAAACATAAGTGGCATTTTCTGCATGAGACAGGACTATGTTGTGAAACTGACCTGAAGTGTGTAGTTTACATTATACACAGATAGCTGCTTCACCAGCTCTGCAGAGTGCTGGAAATGAACAGAGGCTGAGGGAGAGAGAGAAAAAGAGAGAAAATATGAGTACCCTCCTGGTGTAATAACATCCTTTTGTCCACAGAAAAGGCTGCCAAATGACTGTCAGATTACCTTTTCTTCTTCCTCTGCTTATATTCCATATCCTTCCTTTGGAGCAGCTCAGTGTCAGTTTAAAAAGAGCTGAGCTGCATTTTTACGGCATTATAACATAAAGAATGATGAGACTTTGAGAACTTGCATTGTCAGATGTGAATGATAGGCATTCAGTCATTTCCCAAACAGCACTTGTTTCACAATTTCCTGAAGTGCACCTTGCAAAATTGGGGCTTTCTCTGTTTTTGTAATGTGTGTTTTGGGTGTGTGTAATGTTGGCCAGCTGAGAGCGTGCTCTGAGGGTTCTGGGAAGCATAAGAGGTGCCTGTGTAATTTGACCTCTGCTGAGGGACAGAAGGTCTCACTCACCGTCAGCGGTACCGTGCAGGATCAGAAACTTCTTCTGCTCAGAGCCACTGATGTTTGGAAGCAGACTGAAGACCTAACACACAGAACAGTCACACATTACTACTCAGCCAGCATATAGAGGGCTATATATTCATCGTATTGCCTGACTGATTATCTAATTATACAGAGGACTAATTAGAATGGAGGCAGGGAGGCTGCTTATGTAGTGGAAAACACTAAAATAAACACAAGCAGAAGTTTCCTTTTCAATTAGACTTTTCTTAGATTCTATTCTAGCTTTTTTACCTTCATTTTGATATTTATATTTGTTATAATTTATGTAAGTCCTCTGTTTTTATTGTTTATATTCCTATATTTTAGCTATAGTTCATGTGTGAATGGTGCTATACTCTTCTATAGTATTATTAGTAATTTTTTAGCACAGATCACACATACCCAACCAAAAAGCCATGATCTCTGAATACTGGTTAATTAGATTAATTAGATTAGTTGGAGTAAGATATAATGTTACCTGATATTTTTGGTCATCCTTTGCTGGAAATCCAAAATAGCGTTCTGCAAAGGCCGAACCTCCAGAGATAAACAAATAAGCTCAATACTCAATACCAGATCAAAGGATGAGGCTAACTTACAAGCTGCCAATCTTTGATTGCTATACCTCAGTGTATTGTCGTGTCAAGTGTTTTATCTTTGTAATAACATAAAGAAGAGCATTCTGCTAGAAAGCAGCCAATTTCAAGGTAAAGTAACAGTATTTGTAGAAGAACATTCAGAGGTAATACAGTACTTACATTTCTTGCCTGAAGGAATGGAATGTGAAGGCTATCGGTGGACAGCAAGGCTCTTCCAAATATTGAGTGATACTGCATGTTTAAGATTTGTTTCTAAAGCCAGGGTCATACCGGAGAACGGAGTGCTGGTGTACACTTTGTGGCATGGAAAGTGTAGAATACCATGCACTTTTACAAAGAGAAGCAATAGAATGACAGGCAGCGCCCGGGGCTGCAGCTTACACATGATTGTTTTAAACAAGAATCATAGCGTTGTGTCAAGCCATTCATGAGTCTTTCATTTCTCCAGAATCGAGGGCTGGCTGGGGAGGCTGACAAATGCCATAATCATATTCAAATTATTAAATTGGACTTTTAGAGTGTTTATCAAAAGGTAGCCTACTTGAAACTGTTTAGTGTGAGGTGAATCAGTGATATTGTATTCAAGCCATAATGAGTTCAGTTGTACCGTATAGTCTCCAGTCAGACACAGGTGCCATGGCAACACCACAGTGAAACGGAGACCCAGGAGACAGGAGGAGAACAGAGCTCAAGAAGCCACCATATGCCTGAAGAACCACACACACACACACACACACACACACAGCTCTCTATAGAATGCAACATTGGTATGGACAGTTGTTTCAGTATATAATGAAGAGACAAATATTATTTTGGGCTATTCTCCAAGAAGGCTGCGACTGAATATTTTCTACTTTACCATGTAGACAAAAGAAGACTTGAATCAAGCTGCAAGCAAACTCAGATTACATATTGAGTCATGTATAAATAGTATAGTATAAATAGAAAAGAGTATGTCATGAATTAGGCTATTCTGGGCATACACTGCCCTCCATAATTATTGGCACCCCCTGGTTAAAATGTGTTAAAAGAGTTAAAATAAATGCAATTTTTATTGCAGAAGCATACTCTCACACTGAACATTGTAGAAAAATGTAACCTTCAACTCAAGTGAATTTTAAGGGGGAAAAAAAGAAATAATTATCATTTTCATACAACCACCTGTTCCACAATTATTGGCACCCCTAACAATTCCTAGGAAATACATGTAATTGAAGTATTTCGGTCATTTCTACAGTAGTTTACAAAGTTGATCTGTGTTTAGTAACATTTAATTAGTAATTCGTCACTTCCTGTTTCCCTGGGGTATAAATATGATGTGACACAGAGGCCATTTCTCTTATCCACTCATCAACATGGGAAAGACAAAGGAACACACAATTCAATTAAGGCAGATGTGTGTTGACCTTCACAAGTCAGGCAATGGTTACAAGTCAGGCACCTGCCCATATCTACTGTCACAGGAATCATTAAGAAGTTTAAAACAACTGGAACAGTGGTAAACAAGCCTGGAC
>JBBPCY010000002.1:18129431-18159310 GCA_037974405.1 Brachyalestes nurse | reverse complement strand
CATGAATACATATGGAGTGGGAGTGGCCTATTTTTACTCTGAAGCCAATATCTTCAAAGGTCAACATCGTAACATAATTAAACTTGGGTCATACACCACACACAAGAAGTTTTGGACATCAGTCAAAGATGGCACATGTTCACCACTAGGTGGCACTGTAACAATGCTAATTACGTTTTTGCTCATTTCCCCTGAATCAGGTCACGTAAACTCAAACTTCTTCACACGCCTTATACCTTGGATGACCCTTAATATCATCTATATGGTCCCGCCCCCATGGCCACGCCCACTTCCTACCATTATTCACTGCCATTGTAACACGCCCATTTCTCATTTTGCCTGTATCTCCTAAACCATATGGGATAAATTTGAAATTCTTTCACTGGTCGAGAGCGCCCACGACGTGGACTGCGCCGTAGCTTGGATCCCGTTCATAACCGCTTGCGGTTCTAGTTTTGTATTATTTTTCTTGGTGAAACATTGTTTCACCTGTAGTCTTATAGAAACCGCCACTGATATACTGAGTTTTCTAACAAACTAATTAACAAGTCTCTCTTGAGGTTAACTGAGCGTATTAGAGCAGGTAAAGCATTCCAACATGCAGGGCAGGGGTACTCCAGGACTGGGACTGAGAATCACTATGCTAGATCAAAGAGTAAAGGAGAGGGGGATGGTGGTGCCAAGCTCAATCAATAGTAAAATAAATAGAAATAAACACACAGAAATGTGTGGAGACCAACTGGAAATATAGCTAAAGGCAAATAACAGTGTTTTAGACCTCATATTGATTTTATTCCGTGCAGACAGACACATAAGATTTAGATCCTTCAGCTTGACATGTAAACATTCCATCCTGAAAGAGATGAGTATTTTTTCAAATCGACATTATAGACAGACTTTCTATAACATTCGCCAAGGTCAGTATGCATGAATACACTAACAACCTGATGACACACAAGCATTTCTTGGTAGGACACACAAGTGAAAAGAACAGATTAGGAGCTAGTCAAGTTAGGTGAAGTCAAGTCAAGTAGGTGTTTATTGTCATTTCAACCATATAAACGGTGCACAGTGAAATAAAAAACGTTCCTCTAGGACCGTGGTAAAACACATGGAACTAAAACAGAAAATGACAAGACTACACAATAATTTACAGGACAACATGCAGTGCAAAACCAATAGTGTGAGTATCATGATGAATTGTATTCTAGCAGCAGAGGAATGCAGAGGAATACAAATATTGATGTAAACAGCAATAAATATTTTTACAAAAATGGCAATGTGCAGAAACAGGATTAGAAAAATGTACAGTAAATGAATAAATGCTGTGTTTTTACAGTAGCATGTGGGGAGTAGAGTACGTTTTCCACGTATATGGCACAACAGTTTACTATGTGTGTGCAGAGAGATTAGAAGAAACGAAGCAGTTTAGTTCATGGTGTATGTGGTGTACAGTTTGTTATTCAGTTCTGATTTAGGAGTCTGGTGACCTAGGGGAAGAAAATGTTCCCCATCCTGGGAGGGAAGGCTCAGATGCTACAAAACATTCTACCATGCAGAAGGAGGGAGAATAGAGGGTCTGGGAGCGGTGCATGGGGTCATACAGGGCTGGACTGGGACAAAAAATCGGCCCTGGCATTTTGAGCCTAGACTGGCCCACCAGGCTGTCGTTCCAGAGGGCGGGGGGGCGCTGCCGGCCCAAAATGACCTGGCCGGCCAAATTTATCATCAGCCACGGGGTGGTCGCTGGGGTGCTGATGGGATTCTGTGCTGGCCCAAAATTACCATGGGGGGCGGGGTAATGTTGTGTGCTGAAGGGCTTCCACAATGGCCCAAAATTACCATTGGCCCACTGGATGCAGCATGTGGTGTAAATATCTGTGACAAGTGTGAGAGAGACACTGAAAGTCTTCTCAGCAGTCCTTACTATCCCCTGGATGGGCTTGCGAGCTGATGTGGCACATTTTCCGTACCATGCCAGGATACAACTACAGAGAGTACTCTCTATAGTCCCTCTGTAGAATCTGGTGAGGACCAGAGGGAGGTGTACTCTCCTCAGTCTCCTCTGCATGTAGATAAGCATCACATGAGTGTAAATGTTTTTAATCTATTATTAGCCAGGTAGCAAAATGAACCATTTAAATAAAAGAATAATTAAATAAAGTGCTCTATATCAAACTCTTCATTAAGTCAATAAAGCAGCATGGTAAATCACCATTCACATTGACATTTTTGACACCCCTGAGAACATTCTTTTAACCAACGTACCGAGCACACTGATATTGTGGTGAGCTTCTTTAAACTGATATAAATCTAATATTCTAGCCCACAGGGGCAACAGATAAAATACATACTATGAATAGATCTCCATGTGCTCATTCTGAGTATGGCGGTATCATGACCTGTATTAGGATGACTAAATAAATTGGATCTGTGTGTAAAAGCACACTGAGCGCAGTTACCACAATCCCATTGGGTATAAGATGAGAAGGCACATAAGGGTGGATGTCGCAAAGGTTTGCAGAGTGGCTAAAGAAATTCCTTAAAATATTCTGCAATTTAGAGCCAGTAGATATTATATATTATATATATATAATATTCATTTTTAAATAATGTAATGACTGATATCTGTAAGTACCTATATGGAATAAAAACAAGTAATAACACAGTTTGATGCTTGCTGCCATTTACATGTCAAATGTAAAAGGTTAATGACAAACGAATCAAGAGAAATGGTCTGAAAGAAAAACTGAGAGTATTTTTTCATTCTTCTGTAGTTATTTTTTGCCACAAGAGTGACAAAGCATTATTATCTACATATAATAATAATATGTATAATGTATTTTACATTTGTAAGTAATACAACCATAATCATTTTCTCAATCTAGCAATTGCCCTTTCAGTAAAAACAAACTTTTATTTTATTTCAGTAAAAAACAAACTATTTTATTAAAAAAGCACATTACAGCATATCGATTTTTTCTGATATTGTAGGTTAGCTCAGTTACACACACACGCACACACACACACATGCACACACACACACACCCACCCCTTGTGTATTCTGCTCACAATCACCCCTCTGGTAGCAGAGCTAGGATTTCAGGATTTGAAGGAGGATCTGGTCAAGGTCAATCGGAGAAAATTACAGCTGTAATCCCTGGGCATCATGCTGAGGAACTGGCAGGGATTTTTATTTCTGTGGAAGCTGAAACAGAAACAGCACAAGAGTTTAGCTCAACCCCCACAAGTCTGCACTGAAGCACAGAGCGGATTTACAGCGGAGTGACGCTGGCAGAGCTGAGACACGTTTACACTGCTGGCTAATCACTGAGTGAATCCACTACACATGTTTCACTCACACAGGACAAGCACTCAGTGAATAAAAAGGTCATTTATAGAATTTATTTTTAGGTGGTTTGAATGTAGACAGCAGTGTAATACTCAAGCAAAGAAAAGTGTTTCTGTGTTTATAGTAGGTGATGACAGGGTCCAGAGCAGACATATGTACTTACCCCTGCTGGTACTGAAATGGGGGGATAATAGGAGGGTGAGAGAGAGAGAGAGAGAGAGAGAGAGAGAGAGAGAAAGAAAGGCAGGTTCATATAAACATACATAAACAGACTAAAGAAAAGGAAATATAATGTACCTGACAGCAATTTGTATAAAATAGTTCCCTATAAAGACATTTTAAGGTTGATTCCAAACCGCAAGGATTGAAAATGTTAAGTTAAAAGAGAATTTCAAACGAGATTCACAGAGATTTGCCAAATTATTTTATTAAGTAAATATGATTCATTTTACCTCATTTGGTGTAAACCACAAGGGAAAAATACAAGACATTTTGGAGGGATTTAACATACCAGAGATTTTACTGAACAAACCATTAAACTTTAACTGCAGCTATCAGCTAACAAAAACCCTGACAGACAGACAGACAGACAGACAGACAGACATACAGACAGACAGACAGACAGACAGATAGATAGATAGATAGATAGATGGGTACATGAAAGAACTTAGCCATCACCAAGCTAAGATGTAGCTTTGTGTGAAAACTTTCTTCATATGTGCTGTAGGTTCCAAGTGCCCACAGACTCCCAGTAAACGCAGAGCTTTGTGGCCACAGGGCAGTAAGTGACCCCTCACCTCATCAGAGCGTAATGACACACTAACTCTGAAAATGACCCATGGGTTTTCATACGGGCTGCATAAGTCACATTCTCATTACTTTTACAGACTTTCCTGATATTTTTCACAATGTGTTGCATCTCTGTAGACACATAAATAGCAAATACCAGTCTCCATAAATGTGATAAATGTACAGATTGTTCCTGTCCTTGAACCTCAAGAGTCTATTCAGTCGGTCCACTCGGCTGCTGCTGTTAGCTGTATATTTCCCTCGACTCCTAAATGGCATAACTGGCTGATGTCTGGCTAACCCAAAACAAGTGAAAGTTAAGGATCAAACTCAGGCCTCATTCTCAGCTGAATATTTTCTAATATTACCAATACCACTATGTTTTCTCCAAGGAAAAATCATTTTATTTAATTAGTGCAGGTATGTTTAATTACTGCTAAATGGTCTAGGCAACAACATGCTGCAATGCCACCACTTAGCATTTCATTCCCTTGCAGTCACATCACATTTTATATTTTAAACTTTGTTTCTCAGGTATGAACATACTGCATTGTGCTCCTAAGTTTTACATTTCAAAATGATTCTTGAAAAATTAATTCAGAAAATAACAGAGTCTAATGAAATTCCACCATGATTCACTTTTGCTGTTCAGTAAAGCTCAATTAATTTAAGTAAACATTGAATACACGCTGGTGACTGGAAAAACCATTTACCTTTTATTAGCAGAAAATGGACAAACACAAAGCTCTACATTATCACTCAGTATATTATTTGTTTAGTGTCATTTAATTAGTTAGTTAATTATCAGGACATATGTATGTAAACACAATAAAGTAATTATTTTCAGCATTCAAGTTTAATTTTAGTTTCAAGTTCAGTGAGCAAGTGACATTTTAATTCCTTGATTTAAAATCCCCACCAATAAAGAAAAATAACAGTGATATAAGAATTATTTTCTTCAAGTCAAATTAATACATTGACTTAAAGAAGGCATGGGAATATAATCATTCCTATGAGCAAAGGAAATTTCTTCTGACACTCCAGATCAAGCGAACACTTCAGATTAATGTCTACCCTGTTCGACATTTTACGACAAATTCAAAGTTTTAATAAGTATAAGAAAAACAACTAAACATCCTTCTGTCCAAGTCTCCCATCCACTGGTGATTCCCTGGAATATGCATAGACCCCAGAAATTTAGGTAAGTCACATTTTTTTATTTGCATGTTTGTTTCTTTATATGGATGTCTGCCCTAGGTCGAACAGGCTTTTTAGATTCATACCTCTAAGTGTTGCATGACCTGTAGTGTACCCAGATGTGCTGCACTGATCTATTGAACCACTAGAGGGAGTCCTAATGCCATCTTTTGTCTTCCAAAGGAAAACAGCAGCGCAATAGTGATGGGAAATCAGGTTTCCTTCTGTGGGTCAGATGATTTTGCTCAGTTTAGACTCTAAAATGTCTTTCATTGCATTATAAAACAATTTAAAACAGTAAGGTGCTTTATGTGTATTGGATTTTAATTTAAATAAATTCCTCATTTGATCATTTAAAAACAAATGACACTCGAAATAGATTTAGTCAAGCCAAGTAGGTTTTTTTTTATAAACAAATGAAGAAAAAACAACAGTTTAATTTGTCAGTTACAGTTTTTCCGTTTCAGCTATTTATCATCAGCTAACATCAACAATAATGTGAGTCTGAGGCTGTAGACAAATGTCATAATTTCAAAATTTCCTGTTTTATTACAAGTTTCTGCACTCCACATGGAAACAAATCTGGAAAATTAGTTCATTTTGAATTCATAGCTTTAGTGATGCCATAAAAACATATTTACTTCCACATATTCAGCATAAAAAAGGTTTGGTTCTGTCCTTTGTGTAAAAGTTGCTTGGAGGTTGCATTCTTGGTGTCTACAGTTTCTACTCCATCTCTTACACATGACTTCTGATATAACAGCTGTGTTTGGAAGAGGTCCAGGTTTACACCAAATAACCCACAGAGCTCTGCCACTGACCTCTTGGAATACTTTCATCTCTGGCCGAGATGGACCACCGGGATTTCTTGGTCAGTCGCTGAGAGAGGTCCAGAGCCACGATTATCATTTATTCTTTAACATGCTCCTAAATCTCCTCTTGTTTTTTTTCATATTTATCATTTGTCCTGCTTCAAACAGGCCTGGGGAGATGGACACATGGTCATGGGACAGCGGTGTTTCAAATGTATCCACGTTTTCACAGAACATTTTCTTTGGTGTTCCAGATGAGCCACAGTGACATTCTGCACTAATCAACAGCCTGCTCTACAGCTTGGTTTTCACTCCTATTTAATCCAAGGCTTTCAGCATCAAAGCCATTTGTGCCATTGTTGGTCTGGTTTACCGTCTTAATTCCTGCCTGCTTATCTAAGACATGTGCTTCTGCGGTTTGGGTCCAGCAAGAGCAGCTGGTTTAGCAGAAGTTCCGCAGGACTCTCGTGCAGCGGGGCTGTAGAGATCAGCGCAGACCAACATATCTGCTGTATGGCATCTTCATTTTACTGAAAAGCAGCATCACCTTGAGCATCATCTATCTGCCTTGACGGTGCAAAGGGATTTCTACTTTCATTACCTCATTGCTGGATGGAGATTGCATAGGCAGAGTTTGTGAATACTTTACATCCTTGTTTTTCTTTCCAGCTGGTGCAGCTTTTTTATGCGGGGCCACACCTTGATACCCAGCAAGGTCTCTTGATGGGGAAAATTGGACCTTCTAGTTTGCCAAATGTCCTCAATCTCTATATTTTTTACAAAAATAGTAAATTATCTTTTTCTTAATAATTTAGAACAAAAATGCATGCAAAATAATATATAACCATGAAAAAATGGACTCCAAGTGGCAGCATATTTTAAATGAAATCAGGCTATTTCTTATAAAAAGCTAAAAGTGGGTTGTGCTTGGATTTTTTATCTGTACGAAGACACAAAACCCATGTTCAAATCCCCTAATGACCACAATACCTCTGTAAAGATCCTTTTGTTTATTACACTGCGCATTCTCTGTCCTGTTGCTGCTATATTTGCACAATCATATGCATTGATGTCTATCCCCCCATTCTAAATGTTGCACTAAATGCTATTTTGTTTAGTTGTTTTGTTGCTCATGTGGTTTTTTTTCTTGCACGCTCTTTCATCCTGTCTGCACTTGTGGTCTTTTGGTGTTCTGTTTCTGTTCTTGTTTTGCTCTGTGGTCCTGGAGGAACACTGTTTCTTTTCACTGTGTACTGTGTATATATGGTTGAAATGACAATTAAACATACTTCACTTGAATTAAGCTTTTGACATGAATTTGTCATACAGTTTTTGGATGGATGCATCAACTAATTAATGGGACACCAATAACTGCCACAAATGTTGTTTTGTTTAAGGGGTGTCTGAATAAATAAGTAGAGAACAAGTCCAGATGCTTCCAGACAAGTGTACAGTGTCATACAAATCTCTCAGTGGCTTTGAAGGAGGCTTCATTATTGGGGCATGGATGGCAAGAGGCTCAATTGTCTAGTGTTTTTGTAGGAACAGCTCAGATGTTTCGGAAGTGACAAAAGGGACATCAGCATTTAGATCTTTGGGAAAGAGCAGCTGTAAATCAGGTGACTGAGAATGTTGATGCAGCATGCAGTCAGACTGTGTCAACAAGAAAAGTTCATCCACGACTACAGAGAGGGTTTAATAACACTATTTTTAAAAAGACGATTATTTATTGAACATTGAAAAATGCTATGTTTCAGAAATCACTGTTGCTTTAAATATATTAGTGATAACAGGGACAAGGAACTATATTTGAAATATAAGCATTTTAGAAATGTACATGATTAGTCATAGACGTAGACACTTTGCTATTCTTCAAATTTTCACATTCACTAAATCATGGTAGAGTCAGAAAACAAAAATGTGTCATAGTTCTGTTGGTCACTACATTTAAAGTGAGAAAAGATACCTAAATCTACCATATAATATCAACAAATAAAATAATTAAAGTAAAGTGGACAAATGACATAATCTACTGCCATACAACCCAACAACATTAGCCCTGTTAACTAAGGAAAATTATACTTCATCAAATGAAGAGGTGTATTAAGCGTATTAACTGTAATCATGTTCCTTTACAGTCACATTTTGTTCCATTTTTGTAAAAAAATGAATGCCTCGATATAAGGTTTCTAGGTAAAGAAAAAAAAGATATGTGAACAACAGCTTTTGATCAATTGATTTTTTGCAAAACCATAACACCATAACATATTATAACCATAACATACTATAAATCAGTGATTACTGGATTTATGTTGTAACTTGAGAATCACATAGACTGATACATTCATGATTTGTGACCAGTTAAATGGCCAAACACTACTAGACGTCCAAGGTAATTATTGCCATTTTGTTTAAAACTAAGCAAGAACTTGAATAATTCTTTGATATTAAGAGAAACTGGGAGAAATATTGTCAGCAGTTCTTAAAATTTAGGCAAAGTTGTCCAGTTCAATATTTGCACCTATGAAAGACAAAACTCTTATTTTTTTTCCAGAGCTGTATATTGGTGGTAGATACTAAATGGCACATTGGTGTGACTGTGTGAGTGAATATGTATGTTTGCTTGTCTACCCTGTGATGGACTCCAGCGTACTTCTTTGGCTTTTGTTCTGCGAGCGCTGGGATTGAACCTGGTTAGGATAAGGAACTTGAATGAATGAATTAATGAATTTTTTTTGCAAAAATGTATGCTGAATATGAAATGAAGTAATTGCATTTTTCTTATGTGTTACATTTTTTGCTGCTTTCACAGCTGGTAATAGCTTTCCATTGTCTTATGTAATGTTGAAAGCAGATTTCAGACTAATAAGAGCCTGGTACTTTGTGAGTCTGTCCCATGCCTCAGGATACACAGCTGGCTTTGCGTTATACACTTCAGCAAATTTGTTGTTGAATTGCACCAGCACATACTTCCAGTAGTCTGATGCCTCTTTAGAACTATCAGGTGGGATAATCCAGTCTGGGTAATAGGTGCGGTAATCTTTGGAGCTGGAAATTTGTTTCCAGAGTTTTAAATTTTCCATTGCCATGTACACTAGATGTACAAATCTCCTCAGAAAGGATGTACAGCTGCATGGTGTTGACAATGGTTCTTTCCTCCTGCCTCACAAGGAACTTTGCAGAAGGGACACTGCTCCCCACAACCAAAGACTCTTTTAAAGAGCTAATCTTGGGGTTTCACTAAAACACTGCTCAGTGTATCAGGGATATCAGCGGACTCTGAGATCTCCTCTTCTAGTTGCCTTTTCAAATCATCTAAACTTTTGGTGAATGATCTGTATTCTGAAATAAGACACCTTTCACAGAACTCATGGGCATTGAAATGGATTTGCAGAGAGCTTTGAAACTTCCATTGTTCTCATGATCTTTTGAAATACAGTGTCCAGCCTCTTCTTTTTTAATTTGATCAGAGATTCATCTTTGGAAAAGCATTCAGTAATGTGATCGTAAATCCAATCCTTGACATAAGTCTTATAACGGATAATGTACTGGAGAAACTCACTGAAATCCATTTTTTCAAGCAGCTCTTTCTGAATGTTGTACTGGACACTGCTCTACTTGTTACTGTGTAGGTGCCTAATAAACAATAACGTTTAAGTTAAAATCAGTAATACTTGTTTGACTGCTCATATAACAGTGTATGTAAATAACCTTCTCCATCCTAGTCACATCTTAGGCTCAAAAGTCAATTAAATACTTCCTTCCTTAAATATGAACAGGTCGAACAGTAGAGCAAAGAACTAATAAAAACCTAATTTTCTGGACTCCTCAGCTCTAAACAATACATTCAGAATCGCTTGGCTTAAACAATTCTTTAACAATCCATCATCTTCATGGAATCTTATCTCAATTATATGTTTTAGTAAAAAAAGTGGGTGGCCTATATTACTTAGCAATTATAATAATAAAAGCCCAATCATATGGCTTGGTCTCCAGTTAAGTCTTTTTGGTACATAATTATTACATTTTAGAATATTCATGACATTTCTAACAAAAATAAGTGTTTTTTAAACTGTTTTTTTTTTAAAGAAGTGTTTTATTTAAGCAACTATTTGACTTAAATGGCAAGACATTTTTTTTTTCAGAAAATCTCAAATCCGTGTTAAGGAATATATAGTCATCTTCAACGCAGTTCCTTCCAAGAAAATCTGTAGAGATATAAATGGGGCATTGAAGTAGATGACTCATTTTGTAATAATTCAGATGAAAATATGTCACATCTGTTCTGGAATTGTTCTCATACAGAAACATTTTGGTCAGACACTCTTGAGCACATTTATCCATTTTACACTGCAGATTTTTTGTTTAGTTTTAAGGATGTTCTCTGTGTACTGTTTGATTTTCAGATAGAGAATAAAGGTAAATATTTTACAATCTAAACAGTTTTAAGCCTGAGCTCTGTGAATATGTGCATACCATAAAAGACTATGAGGACAGTGCTGTTTTACATATAAACCTTTTGTGACTATGTAGGATTAATACACAATATGGACAAAAATATTGGGACACACTTGTTTTTCAGGGTTTCCAGTGAAGGACAATCTTAATGCTTCAGCAGACCAAGACATATTGGACAACACCATATTGCCAACTTTGTGGACACAGCTTGGGGAAGAACCTTTTTTATTACTGTGCTCCTGAGTACAAAACAAGGTCCATAAAGACATGGTGGGATGAGTTCGGTGTGGAAGAACTTGACTGGCCCGCACAGAGCCCTGATTTCAACCCCATCCAACACCTTTGAGATGAACTGGAACAGAGATTGTAAGCCAGGCCTTCTCGTCCAACATCATTGCATGACCTCGTAAATGCTCTTCAGAATGAATGGGCACAAATGCCCACAGAAACACTCCAAAATCTTGGAAAGCCTTCCACGAAGAGTGGAAGCTATTTTAGCTGCAAATGTGGGACCAGCTCCATATTAAAGACTATGTATTTTATTGCACTGTCATTAAAGTCCCTGTTATTTTTAAGCTGAACAAATACCCAAAACCTTCATTCAAATTCCCCAAATTTGTTCAATGGCCACAGAAGTAAGCTTTTGACATGAATTTGACTTCAAAGTTACTAAACGTAGTAACCGCTCAAATATTTTGGAAGTGACAGAAGGGACATCTGCAATTAGATCTGTGGGAAAGAGCAACTGTGACTGAGAATGTTGATGCAGGATGATCAGATTGTGTCAGCAAAAAAAGAGAGGGATTTTTAAATAATAACTCTGTTAAAAAAGGGTATTTATTGAACATTGAACACTGAATATGTCAAATTTCAGACATCACTGTTTTTTAAATATATTAGTAATAAAGACAGAGAAAGGTCTCTTAGCATTTTAGAAACATACATGATTAATCATAGATCTAGACACTTTGCTGTTGCTCATTCTTTAGATTTTCACACTCACTTAAGATATTAGTGTCAGAAAAAATGTGCAATAGTTCTGTTACTAACAACATTTAAAGTAAGTTAAGATACCTAAATCTACCATTTCATATGAACCAATAAAATAATGACAGGAAAGTGGACAAATACTGTAATCTACTGCCATACAACCCAACATTAGCTCTGCTGATAGAGGCATATTAAGCAAACTTTAATTACGTTTCTTTTTAATATACAATCAAATTTTGTTCACTTATTGAACAAATATTGAATGCCTTGATATGAGGTGTTTTTAGGTTTTGATCAGTGGATTGTACGCAAAACCACTAGAGTTCCTATGACATAGTATATATATACACTGTTTGATTTTGCAGTTACAGCATTATTCCAGTAATCATTGATCTATATATAAATATATATATATATATTACAGACTTAGATAATGAATGAATGAGTGTTTATTGAAGATATGTATGCCAAATATGAAACAAAATCTTTGCCTTTTTCTTATGTGTTCCTTATGTGCATTTTCTGCTGTTTTCACATATAGTAATAGCTTTCCATTGTCTTATGTAACATTGAAAGCAGATTTCAGACTAATAAGAGCCTGGTCTTTAGTGATTCTGCCCCATGCCTCAGGATACACAGCTGGCTTTGCTTTATATTTTTCAGCAAATTCGTTGTTGAATTTCACTAGCACATACTTCCAGTAGTCTGAGGCATTTATAGTACTATCAGGTGGGATAATCCAGTCTGGGTAATAGGTGCGGTAATCTTTAAAAGGATGAACCTTGAATTGTGTTTTATGATTTTTAAATTCCCCATTGCCATGTACACTAGATGTACAAATCTCTTCCCAAAGGGCATCAGTTTCCAATTCTTTATAACCACCAAGCCCTTGGGGGCGATGTACAGCTGCATGGTGTTGACAATGGTTCTTTCCTCCTGCCTCACAAGGAACTTTGCAGAAGGGACAGTGCTCCCCACAACCAAAGACTCTTTTAAAGAGCTCATCTTGGGGTTTCACTAACACACTGCTCAGTGTATCAGTGATATCAGCGGACACTGAGATCTCCTCTTCTAGTTGCCTTTTCAAGCCATCTAAACTCTCACAGAGACTTTTGGTGAATGATCTGCAGCAACTTGTATTCTGAAATAAGACTCCCTCCACAGAATTCATGGGAATTGAAATGGATTCACTGAGAGCTTTACAAAAATTTTGGATAAACTTTCTGGTACCTTCCGCACTATCAGGCAAAGGGAGCCCATCTTCTTTCATCTTTGAAACTTCCATTGTTTTCATGATGTTTTCAAATACAATGTCCAGCTTCTTGTTTTTTAATTTGATCAAAGTTTGATCTTTGGAAAAGCATTCAGTAATGTGATCGTAAATCCAATCCTTGACATAAGTCTTATAATGGATAATGTACTGGAGAAACTGATTGAAATCCTCTTTTTCCAGCAGCTCTTTCTGAATGTTGTACTGGAACAATGAGCGTGTACTATACTCAGTAGAGTAGTTGGCCAAAACTGCATCAACAATGTCAATTCCAAGGAACCGGTTGATATAATCAGTAACTGCAGGTTTGAGACAGAGCTGAGTGAAATCTTGTGCTTTCCGCTGGCACTGGTCCTTCTCTCTGTACAAGTCAATAAAATCAGAGAGATACTGACTCTTGAATTTTTCCAGGTGTATTAGAGGATCTTGATCAATGATGAACTTCCTGTGCATCTCAAGGAATTTCCTAGAGGCAATGCCACAAATGTGCAACTTCAGGTCTACCTCAAACTTGGTAGTGATTTTAGATCCAGCTTGTCGAAGGTATATATCAATTTCCTCAAGAACATCTTTTGCAAATACATCTTGGTAGTCTGTTTTAGACTTTGTCGTCTCTTCAATCATTTTAGAGCAATTGAGAATGATATCCTTTGCAAGTAACTCCAGTTTTTGTTTTGCATTGTTTCTTGTGAACAAATATTTAATTTTTTGGATGATTTTTACATGTTTATCCTCCACATGGAACGGTTGTAGCCCATATTGTGTCAAATTTCCAACTTCCTGTAAGTACTCATCGACATTGAGATTCCTTAAACTTGCTCTCAATTGCTTGAAAACATCAGTGGCAATATCCCTTTCTTCAAGTCCTGAGATATCTACCACCTCCTTTGTCCACATACTCTCAAAGTCAGCTTTGAGATCTTCATCAGATAGCTTGTCTTTCTGAAATTTGCAGTGTTGCAGTAGCTCCAAAACTTTGGACTCAACTATAGCTACATGTTTTCTTTGAATTTCTTCTACTTTCTGTTTGTTTCTTCTCATCTCAACAGAAGCATTGAATTTCTTCCACACATCATCCTGCATTTCATTCTCAAGACTTTTGATGTTTTTAAAAAATTCAGCTTTGTATTTTATCACCAAGTGTACATGGCAGTCTTTCCTTTTGTAGTAATCTTTTAGTTTTTCAGCCATTTCTTTTGTTTGAGAGACAATCTCTTTCTTTGCTTCATTTTTAAGCGACTCAACAATCTCTGGAATTGACTCTACAGTATTGCTTTCTATGTTAGATATCTGAACTGTTGCTTTTGTAACCCAAGTATGGACATGTCTTTTGGAACACCACTCCCATTGTGCAAACTCCTTGCAAAGGTTGTCATAGGCATGGGCCACAAGAGTGTTTCTGAAACTAAAGATGAAGTTCTCAAATTTCACTGCCCTCCACAAGCTACTCATCCATTGCAGGAACTCTGGGATTTGATAAAGTTGTTCATCATTCCTTCCTTTAAGAGTATCCACTAGATTTCGCTTAAATTCACTAACAGCCAAACTGTAGCCTGTGTTAACTGGTGCCATTGGTGGTGTGCCATGCCATAATCCTGGAATATACCAGTTATTCTTTTCCATGTCATAATCCAAAACGTCTGTGAATTTTCTCACTGTATGCTGATTTTCCATTTCAGCTGCGATTGCTGTCATCTCATTTAGATGGTCAAGAAGCTGTTTTCGCTCTGTCATGGTTTTATTATATGCCGAAACACCAGCAACATTCTGATGAACAAAATGACAGATTGCTTTTTTACCAAGTTCCTTCATCCGTAAAAAAGCATGAACTGCTATCTGCAGGACATCTTTCATCTCAGTGGAGTTCTCCATTGCAATATTGATAATAGTTACATCACTAAGACCAATCACCAATGTGGCAAGCTGATTGTCATGCTTATAGCTGTCTTCTAGTTGGGCCAGAGCAGGTGATTTCAAACCCTCTGTATCAATTAAGAGAACAAAATCACATTGCAGTCCTTGCTTTAGATCTTCGCCAATAGGAAGAAAAAGCATAGACGCTCCACGAGTGCATCGACCACTACTCACTGCAAACTGAACTCCAAACATGGTGTTGAGCAGTGTGGACTTGCCTGTGCTCTGAACCCCTAAGACTGTCAGGACCAGCAAACGACTCTTCTGTCCCACCTTCCTGTGAAGCTCCATAAGAACATCACTCACCCATTTCTGTGGGATATTTGATGCATCTCCATCCAGTAGCTCAAGAGGAAACCCAGCCAGAAGTAGTTCAGCTGCCAGAACAGGGAGATGTCTTGTTTCTTCAGGCATTTCTGTTGAACATTTTGAAGCAGTCTCATAAATCAGTCCCATTTCTCTCATGTAATGCTCAATGCCAAGTGCACTAACAAGAAGCTCGTGGTCGAACCGGACAATGCCATCCTTATCTCCCTTTTCTTCACACTGTTTGTATTTGCGTCGAAGTTCTGACATGTGTTTGCGTGATTTCATGTCCAGTTTTAATTCCAGCCATTTGAGAAAAAAGTCTCTCTCACTGTCATCAGAGGTTGACACAGCACTTATGAAAGTGGACATTGCTTTTGTCATCTTATACTTGCATTGTTTGTTCCAAATTTCATTTTTTTCTTTCTGAAGTTGGGCTTTAATTTCTTCCAATTTTGCCTCTCCTGAATTTTGTGTACTGCATTCCTCTTTTTCTATTTGAGCCAGTCTTTCCCAATTTTCTCCTTGCAGTGGCAGCTGTTTCCTCTTGTAGTCCACGACCTGGTGAATTCCTAGACCTTTTATGATTTTCTCAGCTGCTATCTCTGCTGATACGCAAGCTTTGCTCTGAATTTCATCAATTGCAATACCTAATTCTTGAGCAATGTTCTTCAGGGACTGAATGTCAGATGTTGTGGGCGTCTCACTCAGAATTTTCTTAATTGCAGAACTGATGCTCTTTGAGAAATGAGCCAAATTGACCTTTTGTCCCTTCTTAATTATGTTTTCTCTTTCCAACTTCAAAGTATCAATTGCAGTTTTAATAGATGACTTAACATCCTGGCTCATGTCTCTCTGAGAGTTTACCAATAGAAAGATTCGAGAGTGTATTTTGTTTAACGAAGCAAAGAACTCTTGCTCTTCATGTTCAACACTGTCCAGGAACACAAAGATAGCTGTAGACACCTGCGTCAGAAAACTGAACTGTGTTTCAAAAGTGCAGATATCTCCTCTTAAATTAGCAATAGCCACTGGCTCAGGGAACACATCAATGCTTTCATTTCCACATGGCAGACTCCAGCATATTTCAATCAAGCCATTAGCAATCAGCCTGGGCGCAGATCCTCCGATCATTTCTCGATGTGAAAAGAAATCATGATGTTGCTGTGAGTTGCTAAGAACTTCATTCAAAACCTGAGACTTGGACAAGCTGCAGTTACGTAACCTAACAAATGACACTAGAGGCATGTTTGCATGGACAGCACTCTCTTCAACAAATCCTTTAGACTCAGTCAGCGTATGGGGGCGCCACTCTTTCAGGATACCTCTAAGAGCCCATAGCATAAGAGTGCACTGGTCATGTACACTTTGCGGCATCAGAAATGGTACTGCAAACTGGCACATTGACATTTTAAGCGCCATTTCTTGCTGGAGGAAACTATCTGCACAGGCAAAGAGAGCAGTGCTGAGATCAAGAAGATTAAGACAACCTTCACAGTCCTCCTCAGCAAATAAGTCATTTGTTTCATCATTTTCACCAAATGTAGATAACAAAGATCTTGAGTTTGAATTGACCATCAGTAACTTTCTCAGAAAAGCCCATGGTATTTTTTGCAGTGAGTCAGCTTCTTCATTAGACACACTACCATGGTTGATCTCCAGCAAGGATCTTAGAGTCAGCTTATTTGGGTAGTATGTTTCAAGTTCTAGGTTTTTCAAGAGTTCTTGAAGAGAGCCTGGAAGTAAAATATATATTATATATATATACTGCAAAAATTCTACATAAAGTTAAAACAAATTTTCCAAACAAATAAAAAAAAAGTCAAAGCAGTAACACACTAGACAGATCTTGGAGGTCCCCACAGTTTAAGAACCATCAGTTAAAGGAAAAAAATGTGATTTTATCTGAGTGGAGAAACATAACGAGTACTGTTGCTTACCTACATTTCATGCATTTTACTTTACGATAAAGTTTTTTGAGGTTGGATCTTAGTACTAAATACATGTTTTTTTTGTACTAAATTATGTTTTTTTTTTTTTGCAATTCTGCAAACAATTGTCAGTTGTGTTTGTACATATCTGCTGAAGTCATTAATTTCTAGCTCAATTTTGGGAACAGCATAATATACTTGTTTATATTGTATCAAACGTTTCAATTCAGTCTCAGCTTGCTAACCAGGAGGGCGGTGTCATTATTCATCAATAACCCAGTGGCTCAGTCCCCACTTCAGACCGGGCTCCTTGCACTATTCACACATAAAGCACTGTGCAGGTCTTGTGCCATCCCTCATTTCTTTATATTTTGCTTTCAGTCACCTTGTTTTATTTATCTCAAACTGCCCTATCTTTGACATATTGAGTAAATTAAATAAAAGAAATTGGATTTTTTTTTAATGTAACGTCACCAGTATACTAATTACTGACCTGATAATCTGTAATCATCTGGACTTTCTTCACTGGTTCATGCCAAAAGTTATCCTTGAATGATTCATAGGTAGGTCACTGTGTGGCTTTACAAGTGAAAAAAACATTCATCTGAAACTGGTCAGGTACAGGACTGGACTGAAAATGAGAGACTTTCAGGACTATGCCTCAATATTGCATAAAAAATACAATAAAGTCATTTTGGAAGTAAAATATGACGAAATAAGGGGTGGCTCCAGATTTTTGATACTGTAGGTCACTCTTCCACCCCTGCTGTTTTTTTGCCTGGGGTTATCTATAACATAGCTGATGAAATGGATGTTACTCATATTATAACTCATATCATATTATAACTGTTCAGCAACCGTTATTTCTGCATGTTTCTCCATTTCAGTAATGCACATAAAAACTTCATCCAACGAAAATGTGATTAAACAGCTGAGCAGTGCATAATATTTGTATAATTGAAACAATGTTGCTAGCTCAGTATTAACTCACCACTGGGCCATTTTGAGTCCTTCAGTATAGAATCTGATCCAAAGTTATACATGTGTAGTGGCTTATTTGAATAGCCACTGGGTTATTGATTAATCCCGAACAAATGCAGCAAACACACACACATCATATCCTATCATATCCCAATCCACAAAGAGATGAATACTACATGCACACCCATACACGCATGTACACACATGCACATACATACACTTTTTATAAAAGGCTAATGCATACATACTTTCACTGTTGTCTGTAAAGGAAGCCATTTTTCCACATTAGCTTGAGTTAGCTTTCAGAAATATCTGCAGACAGAAGAAAACAGCAGCATAATTTAATGCAATAAATGTTTCTGAGTTATGTAATAATGTTCTTTTACCTAGCTAAATAGCATTCTTTAGTTGGTGAAAAATGTACAAAATGGTAAGCCACATTTATTTTATATCCTTTTACATTTTTCTTTTAAACCTTTTTTTTTTAAAGGTAAGGTGTCACTTTAAAATCACAGCGAAATATTTCTGATAACCTCTTCAGTTATTTTAAGGGTAATAAATACTTGTGGGCTACTTTTTCCATGATGTCTATTGTTTTAGTTTTCTGACTTTTTTTACACATTAAATACACTTTCCTTCTGATTTTTATATACACATACACATTAGCTGTAGAGTGAAAACATGAAAGAGGTTTTGAAATAATAGGCTGATCAGAGGTGCTGTGCATTACACTGTAAGTCTGGTTTTTGTATGTGTTTTTTTTCCCTAACAGTCTTCCCTCCTTGACAAATGTCATTTAATCTTTTACCACACCACATTTTGCTATTCTGCAAAACAAGCTATTAATAAAACCTAAGAATATAAATTTAAAGGGTCATAAACTCAGAACTTATATTCTAAAACTGAAGGAACAGCAAGTTATTTATTCATATACTTAATCTTTTCCATAAACAACTTAATCTTTATCATAACTTTTTAAAATCATTTGCTTCATTCCCCCCTGGGAAAAAAGCAGAGACAAAGTTCAGTGGGCACTTGAGTTGAACCCACTAACCCACAGTCTAATGATAGCACGGGCAACCCCCCTAATCACTGGGCCATCAGCTGCCCTAGTGGTTAAATTTACCTTATTATAAAACCAAAATAGTGTGGAATTTTCAGTAGCATTTGAGGGATTGCCCCCATCAATTTTTTTTGTCAGGAAGCAGTATTAGAATAGAAGGAGCTCAAAGAAGCGAACTTCAAAATTATCACCCAGACTGTTTAACATTACTGGAGATTTAAACCATGCCAATCTGAAGTCAGTTCTTTTCTTTTTTCCCATTTCCCATTACACAATGCGTAAAATATGTAGTTTACATTTTTGTAAGCATAACTTACATAAAACAAACTCCAAAAAAGAAAGAAAAAAAAGAAAAACAAAACAAAACAAAAAAAACTGACACATACATACATTCATGACCCACCCCTCCCATACCAACCCGATTTAACAACTTTTTGTGCAGCCATCATGAAATACAATTTAATCAAAATATGTGCTGCAATCACAATTTAGGGCTTTTTCGTGCTAGGACAACACTTCATTTTTTTCGTGCTAGGACAGCGCTTCACTAACTATGTATTTTAGGGTTAGGGTTAGGTTTAGGGTTAGGGTTAGGGTTAGGTTTAGGGTTAGGGTTAGGGTTAGGGTTAGGTACGTTCCCCATCTCACGGCATTTCAACCAGTTTTAACCGCTTTGCAAACAATTACGACAAGGAATCAACTCATTATTTCTCTCCTACTGTCCCTCAGTCACCAGTTACCCCAATACTACCGAAAATACAGGGTAGTGAAGCGTTGTCTTAGCACGAAAAAGTGAAGTGTTGTCCTAGCACCAAAAAAAGCCCTAAATCGTGATCGCAGCACGTATTTGGATTAAATTGTATTTCGTGATGGCTGTACGAAAACTCGTGAGACCGGGCTGCCCATACACACCCACAGACCTCCACCCCACCACCACACCCAACCCCACAACCTGGCACAGCCTATAACAAACCAACTCAGATGTACGGGCATATATGTTGGCCCTGCAATCAGTGTTACCGCTGAGGTACCCTTGAGCAAGGTACTGTCCCCACACTGCTCCCTAGGCACCTCATTGGCGGCAGCCCACTGCTTTACTTGGTGAATGGGTCAAATGCAGAGAAACAATTTCTTCCGCGATAAATAAAGTTAATAAAATAAAAAAATAAAAAGAAATTAAAAGAGGAGAGAGAAAAGAATCTAAAAAACAAAAAAAATCATCAATACCTGCAATTTTGTAAAATATGACATAGCTGGTTGCCATTTGTGAAAAAACGATTCAGTGGAGCCTCACAATGTATATTTAATTTTCTCAAGCCTTAGATAAAAAAATAAATCTCTGAGCCACTGAGCAACAGACAGGGATTTAGTAGATTTCCAATGTAATAGCAGGGAACGTTAACAAGGATGCAAAGGCTATAATATCTTTTTGAATAGAGTTAAATGAAGCTAAGTCCAGATGGGTACCATCAGTGGACACGGAAGCAATTGTATACCTAATACACCAGATAGGATGCTAAAAAACCCAGTCCAAAAACTTGAAGACTTGGGCACTGAAAAAACATATGACTTAAATGACAAGGAGAATGATGACATCTATCACATTTAGCTGGGTTAAAGAGAAACATTTAGTCATGCCACAGAAGCCACATCGCCCATTAGCTGCTGGTGGGGAGCCTAGCAGCCAGCTAGCAGAGCCTAGAGAGGGGCTTATGGACGCTAGCGAGGCTAGAGAAGGGCTTAAAGAAACTAGCGAGGACAGAGGAGGCCTTATGGAAGCTAGCGAGGCTAAAGAGGGGTCTAGTGAGGCTAGGGAATGGCTTATTGCAGCTAGCGAGCCTAGAGAGGGGTTTACGGAAGCTAGCGAGGCGAAAGAGGGTCCTAGTGAGCCTAGAGAAGGGATTAAAGAAGCTAGCGAGGACAGATGAGGACCTTATGGAAGCTAGCGAAGTTAAAGAGGGTACTAGTAAGGCAAGTAAAAGGCTTATTGCAGTTAGCGAGCCTAGAGAAGGGTTTACAGAAGCTAGCGAGGTTAATGAGGGTCCTAGTGAGACTAGAGAGGGGCTAACCTGGGGAAAAATAAAGAGAGTCAGAGGCTTAGAGGCCCAACCGGGGAGGGGGCTTCCAGCTGAATTTTTTTGGGGGGGGTACTGGGGTCACTGTGAGCTCCCTGGAGTGGGGGGTACTCCAGGGCCAGGAAAGAACCCGAGGTGAACGGCTCCAACCCCAAGAGCAATGCCAGGCTCCAGAGAGCAAAGTCAGGCTCCAGAGAGGGAGCACCGCCACCCCAAGAGTGCAAGAGCAAAGCCTGGCTCCAGAGAGGGGGCTCCGCCCCATGGCACGGCACCAGGCCCCAAAGAGGGGGCTCCACCCCATGGCACAGCACCAGGCCCCTAAGAGGGGGCTCCATCCCATGGTGTGGCATCAGGCCCCAGAGAGGGGGCTCCGACCTCCGACTGGGCTCCCTGCAGAGGGGCTCCCGGGAGGAGGTATTACCCCTAAGGACAGTAAGGGGCTTCAGAGGGGCTCCACCCCTAAGGACGACAAGGGGCTTCAGAAGGGCTCTGCCAATAAGGACGGGAAGAGGCTTGAGAGGCGCTCCGCCCCTAGGGACGGAAAGGGGCTCAAGAGGGGCTCCGCCCCATGGACAATTGGGGATTGCAAAGGGGGAGTCGCAAGAGGTCCACCTGGGCCGTAAGATTCGCATGTGTGAAGGCCGGGTGGAGTCCAGGGGACGCCTCCCTTTGCCTCCGCCTCCCCTCCGCAGTCGTGGGTGGTGCTTGGGTGCGTGTGCGCTGTAGGGGGGGGGTACTGTTACGTCCCCTAGCGGCCACCAGGGGCCACTGTGAGTTTATGTAGTATTCACGTTTCTGTTTGGGACTTTGATGTTGTAATTATGTTCAGGTGTTTTCAGTTAAGTGCTTGTGTTTAGTTATTGGTTCCTTTGGGTTTTGTGTTTTCTATTTAAGGGGTTTTGGTTTTGTTTGAGGTTGCGGGTTCTCAGACACATTTATGGGGTTGTGTGGATGCTTCTGCCTTTTGTTTTGCAAAGAAAACATATCGGCCCTCGGGACAAATTTGAGTTTCAGACAGAAAGATGGAAAGCAGTATCCATGCCTCCTGCTTTATATCCACATACACTGACGTGACATAAAGGTGCCAATTTGACAATCTTTTGAAAAATTCTATTGGGAAACCATCTGGTCCTGGAGCCTTGCCGGTTTGCATTGCCCTAACTCAGTGGTTCCCAAACGTTCTCTGCAGGGTCCCCTTTTCTAGATAGGAACATTAATGAGCCACCCCACCCCCCATTCAAACTACACAGGTTCAGATTCAAATTTTATTTGAAATACAACCCCCTTTTCTAATTGAGTGAAACAAATGCAATAATAAATGGTGCAATTTCACCACTGTGGGAAAAATAAAGAGCATACTTAAGTTAAACAAGAATACACAACTGTCTCCATAAAAATGGCTGGGTAAATTAAAGTTCCCAGTCAGAAAAAACTTAGGATTATCTCAAGTCTCACACTTGAATTTGCAGCTGATGAAGAGTCTGGGTGCAAAAACTTGTCCATGTTTTAGCTAGCAGTGCTCGAGTGGAGCGTAGACTCATTGGTGTGTCCCTCTGCAATACCTCTGCCCCGCAGTTTGGGAACCACTGCTTAACTGAAAGACTGACTTCAAGAGTTAGTGGAGAATCTAATTCCTTTGTAGTATTAGGATCAACAATGGGAAACATAAGACCTTCAAAGAAGTCTTTCATCTAAGTATCAGAAGAAGGAAATTCAGATTTGTATAGAGAGGATTTAAATGATTTAAATATAGCATTGATCTCCAAAGGATCTGCAGTAGTAGAATTAGTGGTAGCATTTTTAATTATTGGGATGGACCGTGAAGCTGCCTGTTGTTTACGTTGATGTGCCAATAACCGACTTGGGTTTTTCCCTATATTCACAGCATGAACTCCAGGAGTGGAACAAAGTGCGCTCAGCCTCTTTGGTGGAAACGAGATCGAATTCTGATTCTAAGTTGAGGCGCATATTTAAGATCAAGGTTATTAATGGCAGATATGAGTGTGTTAAGTTTAGTATTGCATTTTTTATAAGTAAGAGGAATAAGAGATTATTACACTTCTAACAAAACATTTGAGTATCTCTCACAGTAATGAATATGATGCTGAATCGTTTTGATTCAGCAGAAGAAAGTAATCTATAGAGGCAGATATCAGATCGCAGAATTCTTTATCAGCTAAGAGAAGAGAATTGAATCTCCAGTATAATGTGTTTTGCTTAAATGAACATAACTGAATATCTAAAGATAGGGGTGCGTGATCAAGGCGCTTGATCGCATTTTGCATCTCGGCGATATCATCTGTGCAGCCAAAGAGCGAGTGCTCCATTTCCCCAACAGTACCTTTTAAAGCACGCAGTCCAGAATCAATGGCAGCCTTATCGTTTGCCAGTTATTGTTTCTCAGTGAGACTAGTAGTTCAAACTTGAGAGCCACTGTGTCCACACCAGATTCTGTGGATACATCAGAATGCTCAGTCGGTGAAGGCAAGACACGCGGAGGGGAGGTCGCCATTTTCTGAATACTCTTCGGTTTTGCCTAAGTCGTGCTATGAGTTTTAAAGTTCTTAACAGACATAATACAAACCATAGATAAAGACAGATATATAAACATCCGAAAGGAATAAATATAAAGCAGATTAGCACGGATGAATAACAATTATTAATCAAATCTGTCAGAGCTTTCAAACCTACGTCCTACTCCATTTCAGCTCAGCAGCGCCCCCCTCTCAACACAGTTCTACCTAATCTCCACCAGTATGTCGACAACAAAAATGCACTAAGTGAATGCACAGTTTATCAGAGGAAACTTTGTCCCTCAGTAAACTATAAGAAAAACGGCTGACCTACAGGATGCAGCAGAATTTGGGAGAGTGCAGGAGTGCTGTGTGTGCTCTGGAAAAGGAGAAGTAAAAGAGAAAGTGAATTTTTGCAGGGTTCAGGTAGCAGGGCGGGGCTACACTGCCCACCTTTTACTGTAAAGCAAGAGATGAGCTGCTGCTGCAAATCCACCTGCGGCACTGAATCCCCATGATTTTACAGTAAGGACTCTTTTAGCAGAAGAAAGGTAAAATCTCATTTCCTTCCTTATTTGCCATGGTCACACAAGACAGGACGAATAGCTGCCACTAAGAAATTTAAATGTTTCTTAGCATGGAGTGACCTTCTGTTTTAGATAGAAAAGGCTGACAGGAAGCAACAGTGAGCAGAAAAGGTCTGGGGCAAGAAAAGACTGAAGATCAACAGTTATGTCACAAAAAGAAAGCAGAGAATGATTGCTTGAGATCTGAGTCATCACCTGGAAACTACAACTATAGTTTCTTATTAATCCCTCCATTCCTCCTTTCTCCATCAAACCTTCAGAGGCAGGGACAGATCTCCCTTACTCCTTACACTTACTCCCCACACACTGCTCCATGTGCGCTGTGTTTCTGGCTGCCCGCTGCTTTACCTGGTGAATGGGTTAAATGCAGAGGAAGAATTTTCACTTTCACCTTCTCTCTGAATGCTGCCAGTGTGACTCAGTGGAAGAAAAACCAGTTCTCCACCTCTTCCACAAAATAGCTTTCAGACATTAGAGCTTCCCTGTTCCTGGTCATGAGACTTCAGAGGAAGGACAGACAGAAGGATTTAGAAGAGCTCTACCGGACACTCACATAATTTTTTCGAGTTATGGAAAGAGCTGTTTTCTGCTGTCTAGGACTGCAGCATAACCAGTCAATTCTCAGTCTGAGCAGTTGAAATTAGATTTGGCAAGGCTGTGACTATTAGATTAAGCTTTTTGTTGTTCTATATTTTGTTTGATTTTTGATTGTATTATTATTTCACATTTTTTAGTTCAGGAGTGAAATAAAAAATAAAGTGGCCCCTTATAATCACACCACAGTACACAGTGTGAACAATTTGAAAGTCTTTCTCTGCATTTAACCAATTCAAGTAAGGCAGCTGCCACAAATGATGGGCGCCCAATTTTCTGTGGCATTTGAGGGATTGCCTCCATCAAATGTTTGTCAGGAAGCAGAATGAGAATAAAAGTAGCTTCAAAATTATCACCTAGTATTTAACGTTGCTGGAGATTTAAACCATGCCTATCTCAAGTCAGTTCTACCTCCATCAGTATGTCAACAACAAGATGGGTAAATGCACTAGATCTTGTTTTACCCAAACAATCAAGGGACAAGCAACATACAATTTGTATGAGGAAAACGTGAGAATCCCTCAGGAAAACACTGCACTACAGCTATCACACAATGCTTCCCTGTTCCAGATGCCTCACCAGTTTATGTACCCCCCACATTAATAATGCTTCTGATGCCCCTGACCACAAGACAACATACTTCAGTTAAACCATGTCTCCACAAAGAAGATAAATGTTTCTTAAATCATGTCTCCATTAGAAAGAAATTGCTCTGTTAAATCATGTCTAAGTTTTGCAAACAAACTCTTTAAAAGGAAGTGAAGAAAAAATGGTCTTTTCAGCTGTGAGGGTAGAAGAGAGTTCTATTTACCTGGATCATTTTTGTTGCTCAGTAAGCCACGGTTCACCATGTTGTTCTTCTATAGGAACTCGAGCCCAACACCAAACAGTTTTTTGGAGCAGAGTAAAACTGCTGACCTACAGGGTGCAGCAACGTTTGGGAGAGTGCAGGGGTGCTGTGTGTGCTGGGAATGGAGAAGTTAAACAGAAACTGACATTTTAAAGGTTCGGGTAGCAGGGCGGGGCTACACTGCCCACCCTTTATTGTAAAGTAAGAGATACGCTACTGCTTGATTTTTGAGTGTATTATTATTTCACATTTTTATTAATTTCAGAGGACCATAAATGAAGTAAAGTGGCCCCTTATAATCACATTTGCCTCAGTTAAAGCATGTCTCAGTTTTGCAGACAAACCCTTTGAATGGAAATGAACCCTTTAAATTGATTTTTTTTGCTCAGTTAGCCACATTTCCTCATGTTGTTCTTCTGTATGAATTCAAGCCCAAAGATTAGGATTTTTGTTATTCTTTGATTACTGAGTGTATTATTTTTTCACCTTTTCCTTAATTTCAGGAGACTATAAATAAAGTGGCCCCTTATAATCACGTTTGTTCCTCAGTAAGCCGCAATTCACCATGTTGTTCGTCTGTAGGGACTCAAGCCCAACACCAAATACAGTTTATCAGAGGAAAATTGGTCCCACAATATGAACCATAAGAAAAGTTTGGGCCCCTCAGACCTCGATCTGCCCCCCACCCCCGCCCCCCCCGAAGCACAGATGATGTAGTGATGTACTCATACTCCTGTTTTAGGGTCTAACGTTTTATTTTGCACATCTTAAATCGAAAACCTGAACATTTCACTCCTGCCTCATTGGTGCACATCCCCACGCAGTGAAATGTATCCTGAAACACTCCTTTGACTGTGCAGAGTTTTCTTAAACATAGAATAAAGTAAGGCAATAAGTACAAATAAAGTAACTAAGTCTAAATGTAAGTATAATTTTAAAATTTAAACACGATCTGAAATTTCTTAACAAGTACAATTTAAATTTTAAACACAATCTGAATTTTTTTAAGACACAGTCTAAAAGTAATAACTTAAAAATGAGCACCACAAGTAATAGTTAAGGATGTAAGCTAATGAAACTGGTTTTTAATATGTATTTTTGCTCAGGAATGTTTTCTGTGGAGGAAGTGCAGATTATCTAGCAGATGATCTCACTAATACTTTCAATATCGCTGCGTGCCACTTCTTTCTCTGCATTTTAACCCATTCACCAAGTGAAGCAGTAGGCTACTACCAAGGAGGAGCCCCCAGGGAGCAGTGTGTGGGGACAGTACCTTGCTCAAGGGTGTCAGTGGGGACACTAGCAGTTGGGAATTGAACCCCCAACCTTCTGATTGCAAACACTTACTGCCCAAGTGCATGAACAATGTAAAATTCTTTCTCTGCATTTTAACCCATTCACCAACAAGGGACCCCAGGGAGCAGTGTGTGGGGACAGTACCTTGCTCAAAGGTGCCTCAGAGGGGAGACTATCAGTTGGGATTTGAAACCCCAACCTTCTGATTGCAGGGCCAACACCGTAACCACTAGGCCATCCAGGTGCCTTTATCAGCTGAATTTTCTTGCTGTTTACTATCCGAGACTGTCCTCTGGCTGCAAATGTCCATGAGCAAATAAAAGAGACTTGCTTGTTTTTCAGCCTTTTCCTTAGAGTCATCACAGTCGTGTCAAATGTGAGGAGCTGGCTATATGTAGCTAAGATTCTTAAACAGTGTGAAATATCTAGTTGCATTTGAGAGACTGACCTTATCAAATTTTTGTCAGGAAACAGAATAAGAACAAAAGAAGCTCAAAAAGAGAGCTTCAAAATTTTCACCCAGCAGACGAGCTAGAGATTTAAACCACACAAATCAAGTCAGTTCTACCTAAGTTCAACCAGTATGTGGACAAACAAGAGGGATCAATGTGCCAGATCTTGTTTTACATATACAAACAAGGTACATACAGGGCCTGCCCCTAACTGGTTACTACTGTAAACACAACTGCATAATAATTTGTGCATACTTATCCCTTGTAAGACATGTCATATCCATTCTCAAGCAGGCAAACAAAGCCCCAACAAGCCATTTCATTACTGTTTTCAGCACACTGACTGAGACATGTTTAGGGGGCTGCAGTCTATGGCACCTCTACCAATTTACATGGCAACAGTGACTGGCTACATCTGCAAGAGCCTTGATGATACTACTGTCTCTATCACCGCACACCCCAAACAGAAACCTGTAGGATTACCTTTCTTAAGGTGTTAAAAAATAAATAAATAAATATAATATGCCAAGGTTCGTTTTAACTTTTTGGATCATCAAGAGCAATACTCTCAGTGGCTTTGACAGATCATTATTGGAGCATGGATAGAAAGAACAGAGACTGCTCAACTTTTTAGTAGGAAAAGCTCAATAATTTTGGAATTGACAGAAGGGACATCTGCACTTAGATATGTGGGAAAGATCACTTGCTTTAAGTGTGTTAGGGATAAGAGACAGAAAGGTCTTCGAAATATAATTATTTTAGAAATGTACATGATTAATCATAGACACTTTGCTATTGTTAATTTTTCAGATTTTCACTTTCAACAAAGATAGTGTCAGAAAGGAAAAATGTGACAGTTTCATTGGTCATGACATTTAAACTAAGAATAGATATCTAAATCTACTGCTTCATATCAGCTAATAAAGTAAAGAAAAGAAAGTATACAAATGCCATTATCTACTGCCATGCAACCCAATAGCATTAGCTCTGTTGATGGTATCAACCTAATTTATATTAATTCAGTCATTCAGTAAAATTATAGTTCACCAATTGAAGAGGGATATCACGCAAACTTCAATAGTGTTTCTTTATAAAATACAAAATACTGAATGCCTCAATATGAGATGTTTTCAGTTAAGAAAAAAGTGCTATATTTACTATATATATTTGGAGCAATTGAGTTTTTGCAAAAACACTTGAGTAGATATAACACACTACAAATAGATCATCAGTGATTACCAGACTAATGTGGTAAATATAAAATAATCAGTTTTTCTTTATAAGTTGATACATTCATGATTTGTGACTAATTTATGTGTATAGTGGTCAATTTAGACAATTTCTTTTAAATAATTATCATGGCAGATCAGTGTTTCTTTTATTTATTTATTTTTCCATTATTGCGTGCCTCATAGCAAGAAGATCCAGGGTTTGATTCACAGCTGGGTCCCTTCCATGTGGAATTTGTATGTTCTCCCTGTCCAAATACATGTAATTAAGGAGATCTGAGATGCTAAATTGCCGCTTGATGTGACTGTGTGAGTGAATATTTATGTTTGCGTGTCTGCCCTGTGATGGATTGCTGAACTTTCGAGGGTGTTTCTCTGGCTTTTTTCCTATGAGCACTGGGATGGACTCCAGCACCACAATGGTCCTGGTTAGGATACCTTAGAATAGATAATTAATGAATGAATTTGTATTGCAAATGTGTATGCTAAATATGAAGTGAAATCTTTGCTGCTTTCTTATGTGTTACATTTTGATAATAGCTTTCCATTGTCTTATGTCATACTGAAAGCAGATTTCAATCTTTTATTTTTATAAGAGCCTGGTCTTTAGAGAGTCTGTTCCATGCCTCAGGATACACAGCTGGCTTTGCTTCATACTCTTCAGCAAATGTATTGTTGAATGTCGCTAGTACAATCTTTCAGTGGTCTGAGGCCTCTATAGACCTATCAGGTGGGATAGTCCAGTCTGGGTAAGCTAATAGGTGCAGCAATCTTTGAAAGGATGAAACTGGAAATATGTTTCATGATTTAGAAATGATCTATTGCCATGTACACTAAATGTACAAATCTCTTTACACAGGACTTTAGTTTCCCAGTCTCTATAGGTACCAATCCTTGTGATCAATGTACAGCTGCAAGGTGTTGATGATGGTTCTTTTCTCCTGCCTCACAAGGAACCCTGCAGAAGGGACACTGTTCCCCACAACCAAAGACTCTTTTGAAGAGCTCATCTTGGGGTTTCATTAACACACTATCAGCGATATCAGTTAATACTGAGGTCTTCACTGACAGTTGCCTTTGAAAGTAATCTAAACTCGCATAGAGACTTTTGGTGAATTTGGTGATTTGCAAAAGTTTTGGCTAAAGTCAATAAAATCAGAGAGATACCGATTCTTGAATTTCTCCAGGGGATTAGGGGATCTTGATTAGTGAGATATATA
>JBBPCY010000002.1:18106853-18117090 GCA_037974405.1 Brachyalestes nurse | reverse complement strand
TTCCAGTTATTTTGGTGAGAGTAACTTAAAAGTAATGCAATAGTAGTGTAATGCCTTACATATTAAATACAGTAATATTGTAATGTAAAGAATTACTTTGAAATGATGGTAACAAGTAATAACGCATTACAATTTTGAAGTATTTTTGAACATGATCGTTTTTGAAACTAGTTGTATAGAGGCTGAATACTGAGATGCATTGCAAGACTTGTGAAAATGCAGGTCATTTATTTTAAGGCAGCACTTACAAGCATGGTTCAGAGTCAGTATGGGTAGCTGATCTAACTAGAGAACATACAAACATACATATTAAATTTTTGTGTTTAAGTACGCTTGGCACTGCAGGAGTCCAAAAAGCACAGATCTGCTGGGGAGTCACAAAAGAAATGCCTTAAATCCCAACTTTGGGATCCATCTCTATCACAGTACTTTTACAGGAGAAGGAAAAAAACATTTTAATTGCAAGTTCAGGTAATAATGTTTATCCCAAGACATTTTGGATCATTTATCTGTCAATGTCAAAAGCAGATACATGGTTTTATTCTGACAGTGATAGTGAATTTTAATGGGCCACAAGATCTGTAAATTTTATTAGTTGCTGTCCACAGCCTTGAGGGGACAAGTGCATATCTAAGTTCTGGACCCCAAGTCACACTGGAATACGAGTCTGTGGAAAGTGCATTGAACCTGCAGACCCACAGGTCCTGGAAAAGTGAGAGGGACCATTAGGATGCCCCTTTTGCCCTCAGCTTAGACAGCAGCATCTCATTCTTACGGCACTCCTATGTGACAGAATTAGAAAAGGAATTAGATGGATTATAAATTATAGATTGAGTACATGCATTGAGCAAGAGTTAAACTATAAATGAAACCACCTGCTGCAGAGAAATGGTTAACACAACCACTGTAGCTCACCTCTTTAAAGTCCTTAACAGTTTTGAAGTAAAGTCTCTGTTTGTCCAGCAATTCCAGATAATCATCATTCAACTGGTCTCTTCTCATCTTATTCTCCTGCTTTTTCTTCTCCATCTAGTCATACAGTCAGTTAATACGTGTTAAACAGTTACAAATGATAATGTTCACCAAATTTAAACACAGTTTTGACCAAGAAGTGTCTTGACAGTAATTTTTATATCCACCTGTTTGATTAATGTTTTTACCTTTATTCGATTCTGTTTGATCCCTTCCACTATCTGTTCCATCTGCCTGAGGAACTGCTCTTTAGCTCCTGATGATGCCATGGCCCTGAATATGTACACAGTAAGAATATTAACCACAATTCTACCTCCTGTACAAAACCTAACCGGGTATGCTCTATTTTTGCACAGGACATTAGCACTTTAGCAAGATTAGCACTTGAGTATGTCACCTATTCTCTCAGAACCTAGACTGAGACTCCACGTTAACACAACTAACATAACTCACACGTCTTAACTCAGTGGTTCCCAAACTGGGGGGCGCGCGCCAATGAGATAACCTACACGTCACTCGAGCACTGCTAGCAAAAACATGGACAAGTTTGTGCAGCCAGCCAAGCCTCCAGCAGAGGCTGACTCCTCATCAGCTGCAAGTTCAAGTGTGAGACTTGAGATGATCCTCTTTTAAGTTTTTTCTGACTGGGAACTGGTTAATTTTCCCAGCCATTTTTGTGGAGACAGTTGTTTATTCTTGTGTATAACTTCAGTTTGCTCTTTATTTCTCCCACAGTGGGGAAATTGCACCATTTGTTATTGCCTTTATTTCGCTAAATTAGAAAAGGGAGTTGTATTGCAAATAAACCTGTGCAGTTTGAATGGGGGGTGGGGGTGCTCATGAATGTTCCTATATAGAAAAGAGGGGCCCTGCAGAGAAGGTTTGGGAACCACTGTATTAATATTAGCAATATTATATATTAGTAATAGTAATGTGCAATATTATGCATTATTATTATGTCAATATTACTGATATACTATTGATCTCTATTACATGCAATAATATTCTCCTATCCACTATGTGTTTTTAGTTAACTGTAAGTTACGTGTCTATTGTAATAATAATCTATTGTAATGTAAACAGCATAATGTATTTTATATAGAGTGTTTTCTGTCAGGTTTTCAGTGGATTAATTTAGACTTTATATTTTATACTGTTCTTTGTTTTTGTGTTTCTGTGTCTGTGCAGTTCTGCCCAGTTTCCTCTGGGATCAGTAACGTTTTCTGCTTCTAATTAATTATGCCTTAATTAATACCTGCTAATAGGCAGTGGAGGGGAAAATACCATTTCATCCAGTGTACTGTTTCTAATTCTAAGAATTGCAAACTCTAGTTTGTCATAACCATAATTCTGCTATAATTCTGCCCCCTTTTTATATCGTGGCACCACAGGCCTAGAGTCTCTGCAACTTCTCATCTAATGCTGTGAGTGTGAAAGGCATATGATATTTACATAATATTCCGTATATTTAGTTCTTTCTTGCAGTCCCATGTTTAAAGATTGGCACCATTGTATAATCCTTAAGAATAAAATGCATGAATATACAAGGTGACCTATAGAGCTGGCTGCTATTTTAATACATACAGTGCAGTCATCCAAAGTCATGAAAGCTTCACTTTAACTAGGCCTATTTCAGCCATAGAACAATTGTTTGGTATATGCTCTGGTTTTAACAGGTCACTTTTATCAATACATGCTGTATTAAGTGGTATTTGAATTCCTCCCTTTTAAATGAGTGGTCGTGTACTTGACTCATACAAGTAGAGGTTTTGTGTTTGGGCCATGATCTGGCTATTAGCATGGCTATATGTTTAATGAGAGGTAAAGCTCCTGGAGAAAGGTCAGTCATTGCTGCATGTTGAGCTTATATTAGTGAAATGCGTTCCAGTAATGTGATAGAAATTGAAAGAGGGTAATTAGTGTGTGGCCAGTGGAGTGTAGCTCAACCTGAGAAGTGAGGAACGAACACATTGATGAACATCTGTACAACACCAGAGCTTTCAGTTAAGAAAATGTAATATGCTCTGCTACTTCTGCTTTTCTCTCTCTCACACACACTCTCACTCACATTCACATTCTGCCTATAGTCATTTTTAGTTTCATTTGCTAATGTGACATTATCCACTATTTGCAAGTCCATTGTGTAGTCTAACCAAATCTACATCAAAGACTTTTCTCAAATTAAGCCACAATTCTAATATCATCCGCCCCTGGCAACCATCGGCTGGGCAACTTTGCACTGCAGGACCATGAGCACGGCATGCTGATTTAACACTGGTCCCTGTGATTAGCATCTCATTAGCTCTGGAGTTAAATGATTAAACCAGAATTAGCAGATCATGGCTAAAACACTGGAGCACAATTCAGAAAATGAATATACTAAAACTTAAATGCTTGAAAAAGCAGCTGTTTGTGATCCCCTTTAAATCCCTGATTCATCACACTATTATGACAGTGTTTATACAGATAAAAACATGGTGTTTAAAAGGTTAAAAAGTAATACTGCACACCATAGCTCTTAGCTTTAATAAAAAAAGGGGCAGTTGGCTGTTGCTACTGCTATTATTATTATTATTAGTAGTAGTAGTGTAAGCATTATTATTATTAGTAGTAGTAGTAGTATTCATCATAATAGCAGAATGGTTTTTATATATGATACTAATTTCTATTATTATTATTATTATTATTATTATTATTATTATTATTATTATTATTATATTATTAATATAATAATAATAAAAATAATATATTCTTTTATTTCTGAGGAAATGTAATGAGTTAAATTGGACAAAGTCCATGATACATTCTTTCAAATTAAAAGTTAATACAAAATCACTTAGCTCTTTATTCTTACCTTGACAAAAGGGGGGCTTTTGGGGGTTCATATTGTTATTATCATTAGTGTTGTTATTATTATTATTGTTGTTGATGTTGATGGTGTATTAATAACAATAGAATAGTGCTAGGGTTTTCTATATATATCAAACTATTAATAATATGGCATTTAGTTTTTGATATTATTTTTAATATGTATTTAAAGGAGACAAAGCCCATGATAAGTCCATGATACATTAGGTAACAGGTGTAAACTATTGTCTGAATGTAAAGTGTGTATTGTAGTGTTGTAATTAAGCAGTAGTGAGGGTTTGTGTATTATCGGCTACCAGCAGGAGAGCAACCACTGCAGTGGTGGAACAGTGATGAGTCAGCAGGTTCCCTGGCCTAAAGGCCGAATGTGAAGGAGGGATTTGGGGGGTGGGGGGAGAAAGAAGTGTTAGAGGATCATTTTTGCTCCGTGAAGTGAAAGTGTTTGGCTGAGAAACTGTTGGCTCTCTGGCTGCTCAGGCCCAACTGCACATTGTTGGTGTAACCTTGAGAGGTTTGGCCTGTAAATTAGCCCTCTCTTGTCTTGGCAGGCCTTTTATTAGGATAGAGTGAGTGCGAGGAGTCTGTCATTGAACCCTGCCGTTCAAAGCCAAAGGAGCAAGAGCAGCGAGGCCTTCCTGAAGGATTTCACTGACCACTTACAGTCCTGGTAATCCATCAAGCTGAACTCAAACGAACCCGTGTGGCAAGACCTAAGCTGTGCATGTTCTGCAACTAAACTTTCGATTGATTTCTATTGCTTAATTGCACACTAAGGTTTTAAAAGTCAATAAAATATCCCAAACTGTATCTTCAAATAGCAAACAAATAAGTTAAAAGTAATTCCTCTTCTACTCTTACAGTTTTTCAAATATTGGCATGTTTCCAATGTCAAAACACCCAATAATATCCAGTACAGTACGCATGTATTCAGATTTTTAATTGATCAGGTACCGAGTATTCATAATTTTAAAAAATTTTGTGGTCAGGTCATCTCTGTAATGTATGGAGAGCGAGAGAGTGGACAATCCAGTCACCTTCAAAATGTGTGTCAGAGGTGTCCAGAAAGGGACAAAATGCAGAGATACACAACTGCGGAGAACCAAACATGGAGCGAATCACACAGCACACTCATTAAGACACTACAACTTCGATCATTTATTAAAAAAAAGACATGTCACTGTTTGTTGTGGTTTTTCTTAATTAAAAATATGCATTCAGCCATCTTTAAGCATAAAAGGCTTGGTAAGAGGCGGTGAGTCCACACCCTCTTGTGGTCTAGTGGTAAGATGCCAGGCCCTGAATAAAGAGAATCAGAAGATTGCCAGTTTTTTTAACACAAACTTTTTTGCTCTAAAAACTAATTTTTGGGTGCCTCCAAACACTGATTTTTTAGCAACCATGCAATCACACTTCACATTTTCTCATAGTAGTACATTTATTAAATCGCCCTCTCTCACTCAACCAGCCACCAGTGATGATTCCACATGCTCAACCAACCAAAGTAGCTCTAATAAGGACTGACTTAAGCCAACGGTGCCACACATCATTTTGGGCAATGGATTGGCCACCAGCACTCAGTTAATGGCCTTATGGCCAGCAGTCAGCTCAGTGAGATCCAGACCCAGAGCCAGACCCTGCTGGACTATTTAAAAAAAAACACCAAGATTGATTCATAGACATTTTGCTGCACTTGAGTGTGTGATTTCACTTTGACCCTGGTAGACACCAACTCATCCAGCATTTCTTCTCAAATCAAGGGTACATTGATAGGGATTTTAACCCTGCCTGTGTTACAGTAACAGCCTCTACTCATTTAGGAACACATTAAGGGACATATTGGAACACTAGATTGAGGAATAGACTGCTTTTGGCCAAAAGAGCATTCATGAGGTCAGAGACTGATGTTAGTTAGTTCTGGACTCCACTCTAACTCATCCCAAATACGGTTCCCAAAGATCTCTGCAGAGAACACAGTTCGATACCCCTCTGCTTGAAGCTCGGTACTGGGCAAGGTGATCTTAGACTCATATGTGGCTGTTCCAGGGCATCCCATTCTATTACTGTTTTCTATTACTGAGGTCTATAAGTGTTTTCTATGGAGATTCTACTATATGTTTACAACTGAACACCTTTGTCAGTAATGTGTGCACATTAAAGCAGCTGAATTCTCTGTTTACAAAAGAAGCCTTTGGTTATATAGTCTTAGTCAGACTATGTTGACATGCACAACTATGTCTTCAGTCCAGTTTCTTGGACTAATATCGACTTAGTTGGGCTGTTGAGTGCATTTGTACTTAGCTAATGAGCTACAAGTGGGAAATAATTAATAAAACAAATACACCAAGGCCTTGACATAGTCATATTCAAATGTGTAAATGCTCTTGGTTGAATTAACTGTTGATTTTCTAAGTGAAAATACACATCCATCTAAATATGTCACGTTTCTGGAAATTAAAGTGCAACATTTCTGTGTATTTGTGATTTTACCATACCGGAAAACATAAAACACTTTGTGTTTTCTGTATATTTTCCAATGTTTCACATTCAGCAAATAAACAGTGTGTTCTCTGTAAGGGACATGTGATTATTTTCACTTCACTTAATTGACCAGAAGGGCCCAAATTATTCCATGTGACTGTAACAGCTTAATGATAAGCGCATGCATGGGCACATTTTCCGTGTTTGTTCTTTAGACTGAATATGAGCGCCTTCCCAAGCCCCAGTGAAAAGTTCCTGCTGTGTCATTCAGGTCATGTACACTGTAGAAATGCTTTATTCTGTTTGACCATTCATGTCTGATCATGGGTGACTTTTCGCTGTAAACATGTAGGGACAGTTTAATCCTGTTGTGACAGCAGAGATATGGCCATGAGCCTGCTGCTGTTGTTAGTGTGACCGTGGAGGTGGACTCACGCCTGACTCAGTGTTAATTTGGCCAAGGTCAAGCACATTGACGCTATTTCTCGCCAACCCTGCAGGCTTGATGCAATAAACTGCCTTGGATTCTCCTAGCGAATGAGCAAAGCCCTGTTCTATGTGCCACAATCCAGCCTTAATCCAGAGTGAGTGAGAGTGTGTAGAGTACTGGCTAGAAGTCTTAGGCCTGAAAAAATATTTAAAGCAGTTTATTGAGGCAGTAAGTGTTTTCTTGAACAAAAAACAGTAAAGTAAATATGGCTCAACATTAATAAAATAAATTGTGATTTTAGTGTGTCAGTATTCTAGCTTTACATACATCAAGGCAGCCCAATATTTGCAGTCCAAGTTAATTATATAGTGTTTTTTTTTCTTAACAGATGATGCCACACAGCAGTTTTACAGTAATCCAAGAGCTTGCCAGGCTAATCGATTCTTCATTAAGTTTTATGTTGTTTTATGTCAATAGATAATTAGATAGTAAAATTCAGCAAACCTGTGCAGAGATGGGCCACACAAAAGTACCAAAGAAACTTTTTAAATAGATTTACTTTTTTCAGAGAAACCCTGAAATAGGAATTGTGCACTGATGCTACAATCAAATAATTTATGTTCTGAATTCAAAGGCCATTCAGAAACTTTTAGAAAAAGAATGAATTAGGACCACCTAGATGAGTCTTACAGATATAATATTACTATTGTTGGATTATGAATGCAACAAAATGAAAAAAAGGCTGATTAAAAAAAAATAGTCCAGGATCACACTAAATAAACTGGAAAATGTAATTTACATAATTTTCCCGTTACCCTGGATGTAGTCAAATGGCCAAGACATATTAAGGCCTTGTTAACACGGACGTTTGAATCTTGAATAAATGAACATGCTCTGAACTCCATAGGCGTTTTTGTAGCGTTTTGTATCTGCGCTTGATTGGCGTTACACTGGCGTTCGTCTGACGCTGTTTAACTCCAGCCTTCAGCCCAATGTGTAGTTTCGTGTTTTCACCTGTGGGGGCAGTAATCATTCTCTCCAGATTGTTTACATGTTTGGATTTGTAGTTTTACATTTTCCTTCAAAACTTGATTTGTCGCGGTTCCCAGGACAATTGAATCATGGGACATATTCAGTCCTCCAGAACGTCAACGGAACGCCATGTAAACGCAGTACCAGTGTTTTCTTCATGTTTGTCAGGATTTCAGCAGAACTAGACGGCAAGTAAAGCGTTTTTGGACGCCACACAAACGCGCAGCCGGCTGAGCGCCAGTGTGAATGCTGTAATTTGCTCCAATGAGCAGAAAAACAGTCCGCGCTCAACCTGGCGCCACGAACGCCAGAAAAACGCCTGATTCAGACGCCCGTGTGAACGAGGTCTAACAGTCAGAATTGGGCTTTTTAATTGGGGTTCTATAAGGCTAAAGTTACTGATAAACACCCAAATCTCTTCCATACAAAATACTTCTACCCTCTCAAACTGCATCCAGCTCTTCATTAAGGTGGTGCAGACTTGTTGATGTGGTTTTGAACATTTCAGACTTTTTGTGAGCTAAAACAATGCAAAAAAATTGACTTATTTTAGACAACAGGTTAGGTTTTCATGAACCACCTCGATGTGAATATCCTCCCTGGTGTGATCTGAAATGGCTGTCTGAAATTTTGCTAATTTTTTGGGCTCACAAAAAATGGTAATGTATTTTTATGGAAATAGTTTGAGTGACCATTGACTTGTAGTGTTTTTAGCAATGATAGCCTTGTAGTTGTGAAATTTGGACCAAACATGTCTAGATGGAAAACATCTTGGGTGGGTAGAAATTTGAGTACATTTTTATTCCTTTAATGTTCCTTTAATTGCTTTGAAATAACAGTAAAATCTAAACACCTATCCCAGATCTGTCAGTCATTTTTAAAGCAGTTATTTGCTGATACTGATATTCTGATATCACGGTGCATTCATATTGTTTGATTGTGTCGACATTTAATTGTGTGCATTCTAATGCCATACGGAGTTCAACATGCATGTGGACTGTACTGTATGTGTGCAGGACGTGGGAGGATGCTATAGATCTGCTATAGAGTGTGTGTGTGCATGTGTCAACGGGGCGATTTCTGCTGTAGATTGACCTCTGAGGTTGGTTATTGATTAAGGCTGGCGCTGTGTTCCATGTAGGGACTACCCCAGTGATCATGGCCATTGATCACTAATACACAGGCAGAAAAATAATATAAGAGCAGCTGGGGACATCTGACTAGGATTTCTTGGTTAAAACGAAGGCCAAAAGTGTTCAAAAACATAATCTCTTATATTCAAAATTGCAGCATTGCTCAACTGCAATCCAAGGAAACTCAATACTTAAGACTGAGTTTTTAAAATGTGTTAAAAAGCATTAGATTTGAGTTATGTTCAAAGAATTCAAAGCTTAATGTTTCAAATATAAATTCAGTATATGAACTGAACTACAACGCACACAAAATATATAATTTGAAGATAAAACAAACCCTACAGAACTGTATAGAGTTCCCCATTAGATCGAATAGAATTTTTGCTGACATTGTGCAAAGCTTGTCCAACATAGTTGCTATAATGGCAGTTGTCTACATGTTTACAGTGAAACACATTGTTCCTGAAATCTGAAAGTATTTTTTTTAGTTGTTCAGGATGGGATTCAATGTGTTAGTCAGGTCAAGTATAATAGGTTTATTAGTAATTTATAATGGTGTATGAACACAGGTCTTAATCTCTGGGTCTGTAATATGATGCTGTATAGTTTTATTAAACTGGCTCATTTCTTGATGTTAGGATGCCAAAAATCCTGTTTACTTTTATTTTCCTTTAGCATGTGTACACAAAAAAACAAAACGTTGCAGCACTTTGTAGCTCACTAGTGTGACCGGAAGGAGAAACTGGGGGTTACGTGGGAAGAGCAAAAGTGCTGTATTAGCTTTTTTGTCTTTGTCACTTATGTGGCCCAGCAAAATCCAAACTGTATCCTGGCATAGAGCCTGTCAAGGACAGATGCGGTATACAAATGCTTATGAAGTATTGATTTTACAATCCGGCATGTCGAGCACCCTCCTGCTCTGGCAAATCCCTCTGCTCCCCCCTTCTCCCTGTCTCAGGGCTTTAACCTTGAGCTCTGTGTGCATTTCATAGATTTCCCCCCCTGAGCTTTTGTAACCATGCAGTCATACAGTCAGTCGTAACAAAATGTAAGTTGCTCCAGGACAATGCTGCCCATTTCAGCTAAAGCGCTTGCCTGCAGGTGGTGGGTTTTGGCAAAAATCCAGCTTTCTGATAAAGTGCAGCGTTGACATTTCTTCACAGAGACATTAAAAGGCCCATATAATGGGAAAATGACACATATAGAGTCCATAAATGGTAATAAGGCAGCAAAAAAAAACATAAAACCTTTGTTTTTGTGAAGTTATGAAATCCAACTCATATAAGGGTTTTTTTTTTTTTTTTTTTTTTTTTTTTTTCGGCGC
>JBBPCY010000002.1:18068051-18106753 GCA_037974405.1 Brachyalestes nurse | reverse complement strand
TTGTTATTGACCAAATACTTATTTTCCACCATAATTTGCAAATAAATTCTATAAAAATCAGACAATATGATTTTCTGGATTTTTTTTTCTCATTTTGTCTCTCATAGTTGAAGTATATCTATGATGAAAATTACAGGCCTCTCTCATCTTTTTAAGTGGGAGAACTTGCACAATTGGTGACTGACTAAATACTTTTTTGCCCCACTGTATGTATTCACAAATTTGGTCAGAGTAGGACAGCTGAACTAGGATCAGACTCCTTATTTACTATGGTATTATAGACAAGGAAACTACAAAAAAAAATACAGAGAACTGACATGGTACTTACAGACACTTCTACCACTGTCTTCACTGCTTTTTCTTTCCTCTGTTTAAACTCCTCATCCTGAAACGGACAGCAAACACACTTTTTGAATACACAGAAACATATTTTCATTTGATCAGACAAGATCAAAACATGTCATGTGGTCATGACAAAGAGCAAGTCACTCTGGTAACTTATGGTAAAGGTTTGTTCATTGCACTGTGCTCATAAATCCATCCAGTATGGGTACAGTTTTAAAGTGTTCTCACCTCAGGAAAGGTGTGTGTTTTCTGGAACTGCGAGATGGAATAAGCGCGGACATAATCTCCCATTTCCTCTCGGGTCTCTATTGCTCTCTTCACCAGCCACTGCAGAACACGCAAGAGGAACACTTAATGATAATAATAATAATACTAATAATACTAATAATACATTTTATTTGAAAAGCGTCTTTCAGAACACTCAAGCACACTGTACACAACAGAAGAATAAAAGAACAACAATGAAAAATAATAATAGCAATAATACAATCAAATTACGAAATCACTAAGGGCTACAGGTTAGAAAAGAAAGAAACAAGAAAATGAGGCAGCGATATAGACAGACAAGACAGACAAGATTAAAAAGCATATTCAATTTAGACTATTTAGACAGTAGAAATTAATCAGAGAAAGAAAGCACGTTTGAACAGAAGGGTTTTGAGTGAGGATTTAAAGTGTGTAAGTAAAGTGATGTTTCTGAGTTCGGGTGGTAGTAAGTTCCAGAGCCAGGGAGCAAAGCGGCTGAAAGCTCTGATCCCCATAGTGGTAAGACGGGCAGTCAAATGGATGGAGGAGGATGATCTGAGGGTATGAGAGGGAGTGGCAACATAAAGGAGGTCAGATAGATACGGAGAGGCAAGGCCATGGATGGCCTTGAAGGTTAAAAGATTAATTTAGGGCTCCCCTCCCCTGATTCACTCTAAGCACAAATGCGAACACAAAATGCTATTTTCCTAAGTGTAAGCCACAATTTTATGTGGATATTCATTATTTTTGTACTGCCACTTCAGTAGGCAACTGCATCTAATGGCTAAGAAAACAGTTTTTTTTTTCTTTTTAACGAAAAAAATTGTTATTTTCAATTTTACAATGAAATTGACAAAAATATGTAAATTTTATAACATTCTGTGTGAAGTAATGGGTCCAGGTCGAAAATCTAATTGGGTGATCCATGGTTACAGCCACCATAAAATACTCAAAATACGTACTTATGCCTCCCAAATTCATATATTGCAGTTATAAAACTATTAAGTTCAACTAAATTAGCTCTGGCCACACTCCTGTAGTTCCTTGTTCAATAATCTGTCACAGCCTTTAGAGTTCAACAAAATCACTCGAAACATGTGGCAATCACCGCTGCACAGTGTGCATCTGTAGTTTCAGTGAGGTGTTCAGTGTGTTTACCTGTATGACAGGGAAGATATGGATGAAGTCAAGTCCCTGAATCTGATGAGGCTCTAGTCTGTGAGGGCACTTCATTCTGGGCAGCACAGAAACAATCTTCTCTGTCAAAGATCTGAAAGACAATATGTATCCATCACATAATAATCCTCCTCAAAAACTTTACACACCCTTAGTGTGTTGTATCCAACTTACATCTTCTGACCAATGGTGGAGTTTTCTTGGAAGAGCAGATCAACGTCTATGTCAAAGTTGCATGTTGTGATGCACCATGTCATGCCTCCAACCACCTACCAGAAGACAAAAATATTTTAGCAGGTATAATAAATATTCTTTATAGTATATGTATAGTGGAATAATCGTGAGACAAGTTTTTGTGTTTTCTGTAACAGTACTTTATCAAATGGTGAGAGGCCCTTGATGCGAGCTCTAAAATAACCAGCTGCCAGCAACAGCTCCAGGATTTCTGCCAGCTTGACGCTCTGTTCCTCATCTTCGCGTGTCTCCACCTAAAACACAACACACTGTTGTTAAACTCTAACTTCATCTGAGATTCATGTCTTGAGGTAACAGGACTTCAGAGGTTCAGAGGTTAAGAACAACATCTGCAACCTCCTAACAGTGTGTGTTTTGAATAAAAAAATATCATGTATTTGCTAGATCTACATAGTGAACCATCTATTAAATACATAACCAGCAACAGGTTTGATAGTATCTACTAATTTCATACTTTAATTCTAATTCTAGGTTATTTATAAAAACATTTTGAGACAGGAAAACTACTACTGCTACACTATAGCGTCAAAAGTATTTGTCCTCTTAATTACTGAATTCAGGTGGCCCCTTACTTCCAGTGAAGGGTAATCTTAATGCTTCAGCATAGTAAGGCCCTTTTCAATTCCAGCATGACTGTAACCCGTGCACAAAGCTAAATACTTCCTAGAAGAGTGGAAGCTGTTATACCTACAAAGGTGGGACCAACTATATTTTAAAGTCTATTTATTAGAATGCAATGTCAGAGAGCGACAGGTCATTACATAATAAAATGACAAAAATCCTAAACGAAATCCTGTAAAGTTCTGTTAAGCGACCTTAACTATGGCTGTAGTGACCAAACCACTGAGAAAAAGAAGGGGAAAAGAGAGTGTGCAGCCTGTGCTGTTAGCCTAGCTCTACATAATTAGCAACGAAATCAGAAATGACAACCACAGCAATAACTAAAGCTGTACCGGAGCACACTGTTGCTTTACACAAATAATAAACTAACCGTACCTGGATTAAGTTTCCCTCTTGATCGTACTGAGCACCGATTTTAGACCCTGTTCTCACTCTCTGGAAAACAGAGGTGGTCGCCATATTCAGGTCGTATTGTCACATGACAACCTCCAGTCACGTGCTCAGAAAGTTACCAAGTCAAAATCAGCAGCCGCCTCCAGAAAAAAAGGAAGGAAAAGGGTTACATGCTTTTTAAGGACTAACCGCTCTCTCTTAACAAGTTGTACAGTCCTTTGTTACCGATTAGTTTCTGATCACAGGACCAATATTTTGTAATGATACATTTATGGGGCAGCTGGTGGGCTGGTGGTTTGGGAGTTGCTCCATGCGATTATTATCTATAAACCTTGCTTTGTGCACTGGGGTATAGTCATGCTGTTAAAGAAAAGGGTCTTCCCCAAATTGTGTACACAAAGTCGGAAGCAAGGCGTTGTCCAAAATGTCCTGGTGAACAGAGGCTTTAAGATTAAAGGCCTTTAGTGGAAGTAAGGGGGCCTAGACCAAATCCTCGAAAAGAAGTTTGTCCTGACAGTTTTGTCCATGTAGTGCATGTATGCATGTAAAGTGCATAAGTACGCTGAAGGCACTGAGATAAAATATGTATAAACACTGAGATACATATACACAAATTACTAAGGTACGGTCTAAGGTAATGTTTGCTCATGACTGCTCATAAATGAAATAATAACCAAAGTTGAAGGGGTGGGTTAAAAGGTGTTTTTTCGTTTCTTTTAAACGATTGGTGGGGAATTACGTCATAGCCTAGTCATCTTATTGGTTGGGAATTTCAGCCAATCAGAGAGCGTCGTCTGCAGTGGAAGCTTCGTTCTGTGAGATTGTAAATAAAGCTGACGTTAGCAAGTTAGCCTAGCTGACATTGTTTTGCTTTTTAAACTACATGTTTGTCTTCAGTTACGATAAAAAACACAAAATGGTGGGTAATATCGATGTACTTGCATTTCACTGAAACTGTGCAGTGCCTTGTGCAGGGTTATATTGGTCAAATAGGCTAGGCATGTAAAAAGAAATTAACGCGTTGTGCTTTATTTGCTAACTGGTTTAGTTTGAGACAGTTAACTAGTAACATTAACTTACACTAACCTTATCTGCTTCTTATTGAAGTTGAGTTTAAAACCCTAATGTAGTGTAATATAAGTAAGATAAAATGCTAGTGTCGTCTGACACTAAGCATATGGCTAAGTGGAAACATATGGCTAATGTAGCCCGGTCTGATCTCTGATGGGCCTTTGCTTCTTGATGATGTGGCCTAGCAGGATTACATTTTTTTTTTACAAGCACACAGCTGGACTCTGTTTCAGACAATTTTCTACTAGCTTCGACACCAATTATGTGTACCGAAGAAAATTGTATGCGAATATTTAACCACCAACAACTTTTTTAGTTTTGTCACCTACTCACACCTCTGAAAGTGTAATGATTTAAATGCCAGTGTTGTAGATGAACTGTACAGGATACAGCCTAGAGACTTTTTCAGCTATTGCTACTTTCATTAGGAGTTAGTGACTGTTACCTAGTGTTTAAAAGTCTTAATATCCGTGTAAATCAGCTGATGCAAAAAAAAAGATTTTTGGTAGGAGTATAGGATTCAGAATCAAATGTTTGTTTTATTTGTTTTATTATAAGTGTAGTATGTTTAATTAGCAATTTGTAAAACTAACCCAGTACTTTTAATGTTTACTGTCTCTTTGTGTCTTATTGACCAACCTCCAGAAACAAAGAAAGTGTCTATTATAATGTGTAGAGTGCATACTGAAGTCCGTGTTTGTTTTCCAGGTTTGCTGTGACCTCAGCTGACAGTGGCAGCAAGCGTGAGCAGTTGTAGTTTCTGTGGATTCTGTAGGCTCTCCATCTCTGAAGTTATGTCAGAGGCTACCAGACTGAATAGTAATGGGACTGCCCAAAGGGGCCCCTACATAAGTGTGATAACAAACCGTACAACTAACTTGCTGATCCGTGGAGGCATGCTATTTGGCGTGGGAGTGTTCCTAGCTCTGGTGCTAAACCTGCTGCAGGTGCAGCGTAATGTTACCCTTTTCCCTCCTGATGTCATCAGTAGCATCTTCTCTTCAGCATGGTGGGTCCCACCCTGCTGTGGCACAGCATCAGGTAACACTCACTGTCTCAGACAGGCAAGCAGCTTCAGCAAAGATATGCCAAATTTAAAGGGACATTTTGTAATTTTGTGTGGATTTTTGTGGATTTTTGGGAGTAATCATGTGTAGAACAGTGCAGTCTGTCATATTAACTTCTGACTAAGTACTTTATTTATATTTAATTATCAGCTAAACTTAAATTATATTAAAAAGCCAGTCAGAGAGACTGTTGGAAGAAATGTGTAGGAATGCACAGTATTCCAGTCTTTACAGTATTTTCAGTCTTTTGTGTCGTGTTTGTGAAAAAATATTTTTTTTCTTTCTGTCTCTCTCTAGCTTTGATAGGCCTGCTGTATCCATGTATAGACAGACTTTTGGGGGAGCCCCATAAGCTAAAGCGGGAGTGGTCCAGTGTGATGCGTTGTGTGGCTGTATTTGTTGGCATTAACCATGCCAGCGCTGTATCCTTCTCTCACCACATGAGAGCAGCACTTGCACACGGCTCTTTCCCTGCATTCACACAAGCACAGAAAATGCTTCAGCTTGTGTTCCTCCTGCTCCACAGCAGAGGAAAAAACCTCTCAGTGCTGGAATTAAGTAAATATATAAACTGAGAACATTTCTGTCTGGAATTGTTGTTAGTTTGGGAAATCAGACTTTTGTCTGAAATTAAATGTGCATGAAGGCCAAACGTGTGTGTGTGTGACCATACATTTGTGCACCATGGGTATCTTTTTAATGAGTGAAATTTCAGAAATAATATAGCATTTTCTGCAGAGTGTCACTGACAATGTGACTGTGTATGTGGTGTATTTGTGCATCAGTGTATTTTCCTTAACCTAGCTGTCAGAAGGTGGACTTTGCCAATAATGTGCAGCTCTCTCTGACCCTAGCCGCGTTGTCGGTAGGGTTGTGGTGGACGTTTGATCGGTCTCGCAGTGGCTTTGGCCTGGGGGTTGCCATTGCACTGCTTGCAACCCTTGCCACACAACTGCTGGTCTATAATGGAGTGTTCCAGTGAGTATTTCTCTCTCTTTGTTGTATTCTTCCTCTGTTTCTTATTTCTCTTTAAGGACACTTTTATGCGTGCAAAACAAATGCTTTGGAATGTACCCATTTGGGATTTATGAACCAATGCAGGTAATAAAAGTAAATTGAACATCTGTTGAACAATTATCTTCCAATACCAATATAGTTTCCACATCATTGCATATGCCTACAAATCTTTAGTGAGCAGTGTCCCTCTAAATGCCCAAATGTGGAGGATTGTTACAGTGAAGATTTCAAGTTTATTCATATCTGTATGTATGTGTGTACACAGGTATACCTCTCCTGACTTTCTTTACATTCGTTCTTGGTTGCCCTGCATCTTCTTTGCTGGTGTGATAACAATGGGCAATATAGGACGACAACTTGCTCTTGTAAGTTCACAAGACATAGAGAACTTTCAAGCTCACATACTCTTTGCATCTCTGATCAGTTAAGTTGGTCTGTGTATACTCATATCAAATGGTTTGTGTGTATGTTTCAGTATGAGTGTAAAGTTGTTCAAGAGAAGCCTCACCAGGACTAATAACCTCTGATTGCATCAAGATGAAGAAGAGATGGCTGCAAAAACATGGAAATGCACACAAACCTTTACAGCAGTGGAGTGATTTTAAATTGGTGCACTCTTACAGCATCCAGAGGAGGAGCTCTTTTCTGATTTCAGGGTTGGACAGTGTTGATTGGAGCTTTCTTATTGCCTGCCAATATGTTTAGGCTCAACCTCTTAAGAACTGAAGGACACTGAAGCTTGACATGATTGAAACCTTTCTGCCCTCGGGCTTCAGCCTTTAAAAGTGTATGAAACGGCAAAAAACTTGCACATGCATCTCCTTAGCAGTGCCGTTGAAACGCTTGGCGGTGATGTGCCAAACTAAGTCTGACTGATCCAGCTGTACTTACTGGAATATTTGCTCTTCATCCATCTTTGTGTTTTTTTTCCCCCCATTCCTATTTGCCCCAGTGCTCATTCCCTTTGAAGGTGCTGTCAGCCAGAGCGTGAACATGAACTACATTCATAACATGTACTCTTTTAATTACTAAATGAGGTCCATGCTTTCTAAATTCTGCGATCAAGCAGGACAGTACTGTTAATAGCGGTTACAGTATGCTTTCTGTAATTTCCCCACATTGCTTTACACTCACTAGCACTCAGGTGGCAACACAACAAAATGCTGTGTGTGAGAGCAGGAGCACAAACAGTGTTGGACCAGGTATGTATTAACCTATACAGCGCCAACTATTGAACTTCACTTCAGCATTTCCTCGTTGGTCTGATAGGAACCACTTATGCTTTTTTTACTTGTTTAATGTATTTCTGTCACACACAGCTGTGTTCATCCAGCACCTGGAACGTGTTCTGTTTATAGCACACAGTTATCCATACCTTAACTGGGTATTATGGCAGTTGAACTCTGGGCTTGGGCACTTTAATTCAATAGCATTTGCCACAGCCTTAACATTTAAAGGTATCTTTATGAAAGCTGTTTAAATAAATTCATAGATTTAAAGGGACCCATTGGATCTACTCCTGACATGCATTCATGCTTCACATTAACACCTGAAAATGAACAGAGAAAAATGGGTGCTTTCAGTTATAAAAGTGAAGGGATTTTATTATTTGAAAGATCTGGCCTCTTTAATTTCAGCCAGTAGGAGAAAGAGTTGGGAATCTACAGTTTATTTTCCAAGTGTTATGCTATGAGGGAAATTGAATGTTATTAAATAGTATGTTTGCATTACAGATTTAAGAAATTATTTTGCAGCTAAATGCCTGCCATAACTCTGATGGAGTAGCCGTATTGAAAACCTCTGTACTTCTCTTTTCAGCCCATGTTTGACAAAGTTATCAGTGAATGTTAGGAATTGGTTCTCTGACAGGATGACATACATGCTAAGGCTGAGTTACTCTGTTAATGATGACTATAAAGGACAACAGTCTGGTATGGAAATGTGGACCAATGTTTTATAATATATATATACAGCATACAGAGCTGTATAGCTTAAACCTTTGATTTGAAAGAAATGACAACTGGAGTTACAGGATTTTCTATGGATTCTCATCCACATTTGACTGGAAATATGCCAGCTAATTCAATAAATTGTTTTTTGGATTACATTTGCCATTTGTGATGTTTAAACACTAAACACATAAAGAGTGCAGAAGGGGGAGTTTGTGCCTAGTCATCATTTCTCTTTTACTTCCTTAGAAATCCTTTGCCTCTATTTTTTGTAACAATTTGTGTTTGTGTTTTGCATGTCTGTCAAAGTAGTGTGTGTATTAAGTTTGTGCTAAGGTTAAGAATGAAAGATCTCAGTCTCTCTCATGAAAAAGAAGAAAATGGAAGGGTGGATTAATGACCTCAGTGGAATTCCTGATAAAAGCTTATTTTAGATATGTTTAACAGATTTTTTTTCTAAATGTGTGTAATCCACTTGGCTAGTTGTCTGTGTGTGGTCCTGCATAGTTGCATAGCATTGGAACAAATGCAGGGCTCTGAGTCACCACGGAGAATTATTCATGACCATTTATTTCGCTGACATGGTGAGAGCAAACACATGCGTGCATTCTGCTCATGGTGAGAAAACTCTTGTTCAGATAGATAAGAATCTGGAGTCACATTATGCTTTATTGTTACACTGAAAAAAATTGTAGACACTGATGATCTTAGATGTTCTGTGGTAAACATGGACCCTGATCATGAAAGTATTCACTTGGCAGAAGTTACATACTGTTAGGTAATCTTTTGGTTTTCTGCATAAATAGTTCATTTTTATGTTGCACTTTTTTGTTTATTATTATTGTGTTTTAATTTTGTTAATGGTTGTACTTTATTGTTCCTTGGTCTGACTGGAAAGCTTTGAATACAGTGGTACAATATCCTAATGCATCACTGGTATGAATAAGATGAAGTATAAAAGAGAAGAAAAATCCACTGATATATTACGGTGCCTTTCCAAATGATTCCAAACCCTAAAAGGGTTGAAAACTATAATGCTTTACTCATACTTGTGGATATTTTGTGTAGCTTATATTGCACAAATGTATGCTTTTACGCAACATCTTTTTTCCTAAAGTGGGTAATTCAAATCTCATATGAAACTCACGTGTCACTATCAAAAACATCATCCGAATTTTTATGTATGTGTTTTCCGTATGTTTTAAGGACTTTTGCATCTCTTTGCCCACAGTTTCTCCAACATCCTGTATTAAGATGTCATTTTTTAGGGTTGTAACAAAGCATTTTTCCAAGTAAATTCTTTCCAGTTAGCTGATTGGCGTGACCTCCTTTGTAATTAACACATTTTATAACCACTCATTCTCAGTAATACATTTATTACCCTATTTTTCCCATTTCTTTGAATCCCATAGTTTAGGTTTAGCTTGGAGAAAAGCTACATATTATCCAGAAAAAATGTTATTACATGCCTTTAATTTGTATGGTGAAAACAATACCTTCAAGATTCTTGACTGACTGATCTTTGTTGTTTTAGACACGTTTTAATCAGTTGTGTCGAACCCACAGATGTGTATGTAGATTCGATCTAGTCCATGCTTTAACTGCAGAGCTTTAAAACTCATTAAAGATCCATTTTCAACAAATTTGTGAGGCCCTTTTCAATCCAGGACCAAAATCTGCCATCACAGATTTTTGCCAAGTGCACCATTTTAATAATCCAACTGTTTTTTGCACATTGCTGGATTTTTTTTAAACATTCGGTGTCAGATACATCTAACTTGTTGGTGTGTCTTGTAGATGTAAAGTTTTTGAGGATAATTCATATGATGCTGCGCAGGCTTGATATTTTTAGTTGGTGGATTTTCAGACCTGCAGTGACACTGAGGTGTTTAAAAAAAGCAGAGCAGTGCTGTTCTATGTGATCCACTCTGTGCACACACTCACACAAACATGCTACTATGTCAGTGTCACTGCTGTGCTGAGAATGAACCACAACCCAGATAATATCTGCTCACTGGTGGACTGTTTGCAAACATTGATGAATAGGGAGTAAAAGATAGACTAAAGTCAGTAATTATAACTGCAAAATGCACCTCTATGGTAAATGGAACTGATTAAAGAAGTGAATGCAGTCAGGGAAATAATTTGATCCCCTGCTGAATTTGTAAGTTTGCTGACATACAAAAAAATGAACAGTCTCTAATTTATGAGGTAATTTCATTTTTATGGAGAGAGATGGAATATCAACCAAAAATTATGAAAAAACATGTTACACAAAAGTTATAAACTGATTTGTCATATCATTGAGTGAAATAAGTATTTGCTCCCCTACAACCCAGCCAGACTTCTGGCTCCCACAGACTGGCTGTGTGCCCATGTTACACACAGATTACAATCAATCTATCAGTTAAAGATACTCCTGATCTTTTGGTCTGAAGGAAATGACAACTGGAGTTACAGGATTTTCTATGGATTCTCATCCACATTTGACAGGAAATATGCCAGCTAATTCCAGTACATATTAAAAAAGAGAAAAGTTTGGATGACCATATTATGAACCCTTTACTGATTATGTAACTTTATAAACCAGCATATATAGCAATCTGCGCTATATAGTACTTCTACACTATATAGTACAGTTAACAGCATATGGCTGTTGTGTCTGTGTCAAAAGGATTTTCTTGTGAGAATCACTGATCTTGTAGGTTAGAACCTTTCCATGTTGCATTAAACATGTGTATGTATGTGTGAGTTATACATCAGTCATATAAATCCTTTTCGTCTCAGAACAAACTGAGGATAAGAAATGGCCTCAGAATCCTTGTTTTAGAGACCGGGGGGGAAGTTCCAGGAAAAATACTCTGCATAAAATTCAAGCTTCAAACCCACCTGCAATACTCTTTTTGACTGTCTTTGTTTATGATTGTAAGAGCATACCAGTGTTTACATAAATGCCCACATTTATGCCTGTGGCAGCATATCCACCATTTATCCACCACTGTTGATACTTTTAACAGGTCTGGGTTTTTTTAGGAGAGGTGATATGAATCTAAAAAAAAGTGAACCTCAAGGTTAAAATAAAAACACATGCTGGTAATGTGAAATGACACTTCACAATACTAATAAAGTGAGAAGAACTGTGTGTATTTATGTGTGTAAATAAATCCCAAGGAAACTAGCGAATGGTGGCTGTTAAACAGTATGTGAAATGACAGTCAGCTGTGAGGGCATCAGTGTGGAGTCTTTGGAGAGCTGTGGGGATTTAGGAGGATCTGCTTGACACAAACAGCAGTATGGTTTAGAATTCTTACACAGCTGTTAAACACTGAAATAGATCACAATCACATACTGTTTCAGATCTCTCTCTCTTTCTGTCTCTATCTCTATCTATCTATTTGAACACATTAGCATTAATGGGGAGTTTCTTTCTGTTTGCAAATTTGTCAGTAAAAGAGTAAGGATATGAACAGATCTCTGTTTTTTCTGATTGTTGGAGAAGATGTAGAAATATGTTGCTTTTTTGAGGAAAAAACACAGATGACAAGAGCATAGATCCATCAAGAGAAGCACAATGAACAATGATGTTCTCTAGTGAAACATTCACTGACATGCAGCCATGCGCAGGGATATGAGGCTTAAAATACACCTAAACCTGACAGTGTTGCTGATGAGCTGTTGGAAGATAGTCCAGACACCAGAGAAAAAACAGATTAAACCACTGGGGTGCTCTTCATTCAGATCTCAAGCAGTGGAGAAGCTTCTGCCAAAGTGACGTTACCTCAGCTCCTGCTGCTCTCTGCTGGAAATCATTAAGCTACAGCTGTGAGAGGTTTACCTGCTACACTAAACCAAACAACAACAAAAAAGACTAACAGAGAGGGAGAAGCAGTCTTTTGTGAATAACATCTAGTCAGTTTAAGGTGAAGATGGAAGCAAGATTTGTAATGCTAAATAATGGCAACCTTCTCTTTTAAAGTGAGGCTACTACATGGATGCAGGAGTGATTTAACTAGTTCATTTCCTTTCAGTCTTAACTGAGAATAATGACTGAGTGAAACTTTCTGCTTCAATCCAGATTATAGTTGTATGTGTTTGACAAGAGCATTACACAGTACTCATTTTATCCAGCATTGCATGAAAAATTCCCTTTTTGCATGAAAAAAATCATAAATGTGCCTTCTTATTGAATACATTACATCAAGAATTGGCTTTTGATGGGGGAAGTGGGCTTGGGTAAGCAGTTTTGTTACTGGCTTTTTGTTTGTTTGTTTGTCAGAACAGGTGCTGTAGCTGATCCATTATTTCTGCCATGAAAATTGCTTTGTCTGTTTAGGTGCTTGGTACTGAGAGAGAAAGAAAGAGAGAGAGAGAGAGAGAGAGAGAGATGGAGCGGAAACAGGTGTGGTCTTGTGTCAGTGTGTTTACTCTGATGGGCTGAGTGGAGAAGATGAGGAGGTGTTGTGGAAGTGCTGTGAAGGTGATATGGATGTGATGTGGATTTGCTGCCCTACACCCCTCACCGATCGGGAAAAGAGCTCATTACCTACAGAGCACATCACATATCTGGCAACACACAAACCCACACCACTCAACCAGACTGGCAGTGGTCAATTAAGTGTGTCTATTTAAACAGAATAATGTTTCTGTCACAAATTCTTCCTTTCCTGAGGGAAGTTTAAATGAATTAATCTGCAACCATTGTTCAACAATTATAAAAATGGATGCAAGGAAATATATGGCATCAGAAGTCAAACCGTTCTTCTAAGGAAAGAGGGGCTTTCTCAGCATCAAATCATGACTCAACTAAAGGTTTTTAATCATCTCCTCACAAAGTAAGTAAGTAAAGCTTACTGAATAAAGAGTAAGTGACTTCAATCAGCAAAACTACAGTCAAACAAAGACTATAAAATAGTGGTCTCAAAGGACAAGTTTTACAGTTCTCGAAGCAAAACATGGTGAAACAATTGTATGGTAAGAAACAATGGTATAGTAAGACATTAACATGTCACAGTAGATGACTGGAAAAATTTCATTTACTGCAGAATATCTCGCTCTCCCTCTCTCTCTCTCTTTCTATGTATGTATGTTTGTAGCTGTCCCTCTTCATGAATGTTATATTTCTTTTATCATTAGAGGTCTGTAGCAATGAGAATATTATCATGACGTGCCATTCATCTTACATTTTAAGAATCTGAACACTTTGGAGTAAACGATGGGGAGTTTTTTTTCTGTCTACCAATGTATCAGCATGAATGACTAAGGATATGAACACATGTATGTGTGTGTGTGTGTGTGTGTGTGTGTGTGTGTGTGTGTGTGTGTGTAGTGTATACACGTAGTTGCGCAATATCACCCTCAGACGGCGCTGCTCTACAACTCATAACACACTAATGGTTCCTTTTTACAACGCAAACCTTATCACAGTTGCTTAAATGTTCTGTCTCTTATACACACTCACACAAGGACACACCTTCGAGCCCTGGTTAGTGTTAAGCTCTGTTTCTGATTTACCAAAGAAGCAGTGAGAATGCAATTTACAGCTGTGAAAAGTACCACCAGTGCAGTACTGCTCCCATGAGAGCACACACACACACACACACACACACACACACACACGCACACACACACACACACACACACAGACTAGAAAGAGTAAATCATACATGGTGTGTGAGAGAGTATGTTAAAGTGCTCCTGTGTTGAGATCATTGTCTGCTTTTGCAGCTGTATACAAACGGGTCATATCACTCCAGACACATATTTTCAGGTTGGCCTCTTACCATTCACACACACACACACACACACACACAACTGCCACCTTTTTTCTCAGCATTAAAAGAATAAAATCAAGAGGGAATCCCAATTAAAAGTAATTACTTCATTAATAAAATTCAACACAAATACTTTTATCCCACTGTTCAAAAACAAAGAAAAAACACAAACTCAATTAAATATCAATATTTAAAAGCCAATTGATTAATATAATTATGTGGTCATATTTATTTTCATTATCTAGCGCAACGTAAGTAATTTATACTGCTGAGTAATTTAGTGTTTCTGGCAAACAGGCACGGAGCAAAAGAAGATCCACCGAGTGTATGTTTTGTTGTTTTGCCCTTATTCACGTCGTTAGGGTCTTGGATGACATCACTGCTGACTTTGCTACATTGGTGAGCAACGAAAACAATGAAGGACTACCTCGCTGAATATGGGAGGACTGGAGGAACTGGAGGGAGCAACAATAACAAAGCCCTGAATCGATGATATTTAGCTTCGTGTGTGTGCGTGTGTGTATATGTGTGTGTGTGTGTGTGTGTGTGTATGTGTGTCTTGGTATGATGCCAGTTTCAGACGCAGCACACAGCAGTAGTAATCTGGGACTCTCGTGGGAGTGCCCCTTGCTGTGTGTATGAGGTGCAGAAATCAATTACACTGCCATTGTGGCTCAGGGCCCATGTGAGGCTTGAAGGTTTGTAATAAATTTGCATATAATATTCAGTTCCGAAATCTGTTCAATCTCAGTTCATTGTGTTTTTGTATTTTTCTGACCAAACAGTGAGTGAGTAATCTAGTGAAGAAGAGACTTTTAAAATAAGAGATTAAAAATACTTAAATAAGAAAGCTTTCAAGACACAGAACTGACCAATCAGAAACAGGGAACTATACAAGTGCATTATTATGGTCCTCTTTCTTGTCTCTTGAAAAAAAAAAAAAACTTGATAAAATTCAGCTTCAGTACATTGTATGTCATACAGTTTGTAGAAACCTGCTGAACCAACATGGAGTTGGGAATTTATTTCCTTTTGCTACAGCAACCTCTACTCTTCTGATACCAGATGTTGGAACATTGCTATGAGGATTTGATTGCATTCAGTCTCAGGAGCATCAGCAAGGTCAGGTACTAATGCTGGGCTATGACCTCTCAATCAAAGCACCACTCCATGTCATCCTAAAGATACTGGATCCATCACACCGGAAATATTTCCATAATTTTATTATGAAATAAGGAAATACATGACATTTAAATTAATCTGAATTGTAATGGATGTGGCACTGTGCTCAGAGTGTTTGAAGCTCACTTGTTTATGAACTTTTCCATTTCAGATGACTGATCCGGCATGTTGCGATGTGTTCCCTTCAACATTTACCCAAATTTACCTGCGGCTTTTTTTGTGACTCAACATCTCCTTACTGAATTCCACTTAGTCACTCTGTCTATGTCTGCCGCAGGGCTCGGCCTGCGCTGCTGGCTTCCCTTCACCCACTTACGGAGGCACTCAGAAAACCACTCCATCCTGCCGTGAGCCCTGGTTGAAACATCCCCAGCAGATCCAGAATCTCAGACCTCGTCATTAATCTCACTCAGTGGGAGGGAGCAGGATGGAGTGAGAGAGTGGATTTAGGCAGTTTAAAGCATAGTTTCACTGGCTGGTTAACTTCTGTCACTCAGACCCTGAAGGATCTTCCCAAACTCACCCATCAGACTCATGGGGCTCCGTAACTTTTCTCTGCTTAGCCGGATGAGGGAGGAGCTGCAGGTGTACGGGTGTCTGCAGAGAGGTGTCATTAGTGTGTTGTTTTTGCTTGTTTATGTGGGTATATGTGCACACATGTAAGAGAATGTTACATGCACCCCGATCAGCCACAACATTAAAACACTGACAGGTAACACGAACAATGTTGATAATCTCCTCACAATAACACCTGTGAAGGTATGGGATATATATGACAGCAAGAGAACAGTCCATTCTTGAAGTACATGCACTGGAAGCAGGAAAATGGGCAAGAGTAAGCATTTGAGTGACAAGGGCCAAATGTAATAGCCAGATGACTGGGTCAGAGCATCTCCATAATGGCAGATATTGTGTGGTGTTCCTGATATTTAATGGTTAGCGGTTTAAGGAAGGACAATGAACTGACAACAAGATCATGGACGTCCAAGGCTTATTGTGTACAGGGCTGTGTCCATGCTGACCCCTTGTCCATTGCTGAAAGTGCATCTGGTCTGATAAATCACATTTACTTGCCGACAGCAGTGTATGTGGGTGTGTTGGCGAAGAGATGGCACAAAGATGCACTATGGGAAGAAACCAAGCCGGCAGAGGCAGTGTGATTCTCTGAGCTTTGTTTTGCTGGGAAACCTTAGGTCTTGGAATGTATATGGATGCTACTTTGACATGTCTCAATTACCTAAACACTGTTGCAGATCTAGAACAGACCTCTGTGGTGATGGTATTTCCTGACAGCAGGGTTTTCTTTTGAAAGGATAATGTGCCCTACCACACTTCTGAAATATTTCAGAAATTAATAAATGAATGGGTTGGCCTCCACGTTCTTTAGATTTCAATATGATCAAGCATTTGTGAAATGTGCTGAACAAATAAGTCCAATCCATGGAGGCCCCACCTTGACACTCAATGATGCACAGTGAAACAATACAAAGCAACAGAAATACACATGGATTTCAATCCTTCCTTTCTGTTTTGCGTATAAACAAAACATTTTGAAAAACACTCCTCTCCAGTTGATACTGCCATGCAGCCTCTTTTTGGAGCATTTGTGAGGTCAGGAACTGATGTTTAGGAAGCAAATATGCTTCAGTTCTGGCAAAAATGCCAAAAGATAATTTTGTGTTGCCTGACAACTGGATGGTTCTCCATCACTACAGCCCAGTTCCACTTGGCTTTGGGCACAGTGACCTTAAGGATGCTTTAGAGTATACCATTTATTGCCAGTGTTTTTTCTGGAGATTACACAAACCATATGTGTGCAGTTGACTGTGTGAGCAATGGGTATACATTACAGTAGCTCAGAATTTACAATGGGTGTCTTTTATATATACAGTGCATCTGATCTAGGAGCTCTTATGAAAGTAGCCCAAATCTGATCATAATTTGATTGACTTGATTTTTGTGATCATACAGCTCAGAAAAAGTGAGATCTGTGCTTCAAGTCACTTTATTATGCATACACATACGGGTATCTAAGTGTGTGTGTGTGTGTGTGTGTGCATTGACTGTGGTGGTATCACACTCCTGGCGTTGAGATGGTGGATGACTGGTTCTGCTGGAGAGTCCATGGCTGCAGTGCAGGTGCCTGGGACGGAAAGTTCAAAGAGTGTGACCTTGGTGTGAATGAGGTCAAATAACTGGTTTTAAATGGTGCTACAGCCACCTGTCTAGGGATCAAAGGTTAAGGGTCAACCAGACCACACCAGACCTCACTAGCCACACACACTTAGAGATAGCAGGACACACACTGTGCAAATGCATTCTACTTTAATGGGACTATAAAGTACTGTGAGAATTGAAATTGTAAAAGCCATATGCTTATTCCCGTTACCAAAAAAGTTGGATGTTTGAGATCTGCCCTGTACTGGAATGTGAGCAAGTGCATTTAGCTTAAGATTCTAGGCTACATGGATACAAAAAACACCTGCTGTCAAACTGAACTCAAATTAGCTATCCTCTTTCTCTCTCTCTTTCTCTGTCATCTGTCATTATAGTGTTCCATAGATGTATTATTTTTATTATTATTAATAGTAGTAGTGGTAATAGTAGTAGTAGTATTTTGGAGTACCTCTGGGGACTTCGCATCCAAGGTTTAACATTTGCTTTACTCATAAATATATAATCATATAGAATTGTTACTCATGTCATTCTAGTGCTGATTTCCACATTGTGAGTGCTGAGACGTTTTATACCAGTGCGTGGCATTAGTCATGATGAGACACTATTGTCAGAAATACTGAGTTTTGGATAAATTGCATCCATTGCATCTTTTCTTGAGAATGTATTTAATGAGATTTTGCAGGATTTAGAGAACATCGGTAGCTGAGTTATGCTTTATTGTGAGGAGCCAATCATGCACTGAACATGAAACAACATTTTATGATCCACACATGACATGAATTTGATGTAGAAGTTCTCCTTGATGAGCCCCAAGGTGGTGCAGTGGGTAGCACTGTTGCCTCACACCTCCAGGGTTGGGGGTTTGAATCCAGACCTTGGTCTTGTGTGTGCAGAGTTTGCATGTTCTCCTTGTGGTGACGTGGGTTTGCTCCAGGGTCTCCAGTTTCTCTGACAGTCCAAAGATGTGCGTTGGGTGAACTGGAGATTCTAAATAGGCTGTCTGTCTGTCTGTGAGTGAATGTTATGTTATGGAGCCCGTATATCCCAGGATAGGCTCCGGATACCTGCAACCCTCACAAGTAGTAAGCAGTTACAGGAAATAAATGAATGGATGATTTCTCCTTCACATAATTTTCAAGTAACTTTCAAAAATGTTTTGATAAGTTAGTCATAATTATACTCAGATCAGATGTTATAAACATTGTCTCTAATATTTACTGGTGAATCTGGCCTTTGCACTGTGATAAGTGGCACTAGATGCTATTGTGCAAGGATTTACCTTGTTATGTTGGAGAGAACAGACATTGGATACAAACCACTACGCTTTAGGACCCCACTTTTTAACTTTGTAGCCTTGCACCTTTATACCTTTATAGAAACTAACAATTAACTGTATTTATGATTAAACAAATTAGAATGAGTTATTTTGTGTCCGGACATTTGTAGACACCACGTCCAACTTCTAAAATGAAGAGTATTAACTTGGAGTTTGGAATATTGTTGTGAGGATAAGATAGCATTCAGCAACAAGAGTTCCACATAGTCCTAAGAGTTGCAGCATACTTCCACTCCTTCACAGCCCATTTCTGGGGGATCTCTATACTCTTCTAGCCAAAATAGTATTAGTCATGGGGACCTTAGGGCAAGACACAATGGGCACAAACACCATTTTTTAAAAATATTTTTGGAGAAATTGCATCCAGTTAAGTCCATGTTTAACTGTATTTTACCACCTTTAATGGACGGGTTTAGCTCCATCCACACTTGGCACAATGATGTTATGTATCACTGAAAAGATTGATCAACTGACAAAGATTTATTGTGATATCTATTACCATAGATAATTACCTCATTCACTTGTAGTGTTTTGCTTTGTTCTTGTGCAGTTTCTGTATCTCATTCTACTGGAAAAGCTTTTCATCAAAGCTGTGTCAGCAATGAGTGCCTCTTTAAGTTGTTGAACTCACTGTTTGGAATTAGGGGCATCTGAATGCTTTAGGACATACAGTGTAAACTGTTGTTTATAGCATTTGGTTCTAAAGTGAATGGTTAATCAAAGGTCAGGAACCACCCAAATATCTATAGGATGTTTGTTACCATATACATTCAGCATCTAGCAATATAACCGTAATCATCTTACAGATATTTGAATTCTTCTAACTTTGGACTCATGCTGGTGTGTCAGTTATCGTTTCTGCCACTTTAATGGTGCTCAGTGTCAAGTTATAACTTTTCATATCATAATGGAAGATGTTCTTCATTTTTAACTATGCCTATAATCCTCATTTTGAGCAATACAGTTTAAAGAACCTATACATAATGGAAACATGTGAAGATTCTTTAAACCTTTTTAAAGGTTTTTGACACTCATAAAGTTTATTTGGTTCTTTGGGGTCTTATATGCTTGTCATTGTTTTAAGAACACTTTGAGACGCCTATGTCAAAATCCACCTGATATGAGCCACAAAGATGTGGGTTACTCGACAAATCCCCAACACTGAAATTAAGACCCATGGCTATATAGCATTTCAGATCATGATAGCAGATCTGAGCTGGCATCCTCAGTAATGCTAAACAGTGAAGCCCCTCCCTGTAAGGACATGAGCTCATTGAGAAGGCTCATGGCTGTGTAGCAGTTCCTGCTGAGTGCCTCACACTTAACAGGATGTTCAAGCTGAATGCCCACTCAACACACATACACACACACACACACACACACAAATACACACACATTCTTTTTCAAAGCTTCAGCAGTAATGGCTGCCATGGCAACTTTATGCTGGGGTGACCTCTCTGGCTGCTCAATTTGCTGCTCACTAAAAGCACATAGTGTTGTTGACAGTGAACCTGGTTCTCCATTTTGTCAAGATGCTAATACGATAATGAGATGGTAGTTAAAGCTCCTTGCACAATTAATTGTATAATCTTAAAGACATGTCCACAAGCACAGATACATTAAGGAATTATCTTAATTTCACAACTGCTCAGCAAACAAACTAGAATGCTGTAGCCAGGAGGAGATGATTATTCTGTATCAGCAGCAGACTCAGTTCTGTTCAGATTTTTTTTCTTTATAACCTGCTGTTGTTGTGGTTGTGTGTGTGTGCTTGTGTGTTTGAGAGTGTTTATGCATATGTGTATGTGTATGTGCATGTGTGTATGTGTGTGTGTGTGTGCACGTGCGCATATGCGTATGAGTGTGTGTGTGTGTGTGTGTGCGCATGTGTGTGTGTTCATTTTCTCCTGCTGCTTCCGTCGTGTGCGGCTGATCAGAGTGCTCCCCTGCAGTGTGTATGTCACTGCATGACAAGACCTTGACTTGTTTAGGAAGTGGAGGAGCCTGCGCTTTGTTCACACTCAGTGGGGCAGAGAGAATGAGAGAACGAGGGGGAGATAGAGTGGGAGATGAGAAAAATCACATCGAAGGAGGACAAAGAGCGAGACATCTAGACGGGACTGCTGGCCTGAAAACAGAGAGAGAGAGAGAGAGAGAGAGAGAGAGAGAGAGAGACACTCGTCCCCTGGGAATCTTTTGGATCTCTCTTTGCTTTCTCTCTCTGTGTCTCTCTGGATGTGTGTCTGAACCAGGTGTCTGTGTGTGTCTGTATGTGTGTGTTTGTTAGAGCAGGTGGGGGGTGGGGATATCACTGTTCTATTTAAAACAGTCACTAACCAGCTCACTAATAAACCTTTCACCTTTCACCCCTTCTGAGGTCACTCAGCTCACAGCAACTGCACAGTCTTTGCCACCCATGGAGGCCTCATACCCCAGACCTATACACACACGCATACACACACCCCACTGTATATCTGTACACTGTATACTGTAGCTGTGCATATTTGTGTGTGACACATATGCTCTCTCTCTATCTCTCTCTCAGCCACACACACACACACACATTTGCACACACATATAGTCTCTCTTGCTCTTTGTCAACAAAAATGGTATAACATTCAGTTTAGTGTACTCAGATTGTATAAGTAAATGTTAGAGGGGCTGATGCTCCTCGTACATCCAGTAGGTACATTAAATAGAACTAACATTCGTCAAATATCTGTTAAATGCTACTGAACTTCAATCTAACCCCAACCAGCCCTGACCCTAACCTTAACCCAAAGCCTAAATCTAATCCTAACCCTAAACCCAGCCCAAATGCTGTAGATAATCCACCATATAATTAATTAACGATAAAGCACCTGTAGATAATCTATAAGGGACTGCCAAAAATAAAGCATGACCATCAGAAGATTATGGCTTGTGTTTTGAGAGTGATTCTTACAGTATAGTGTTTGCCTACCCTGTCACACACTTCGTTGGATTCTGTAAGAAATAATAAATTATCTGCACTTTTTACTCAAAGACCCTCTTTGTGCTCTCCATGGTGCTGATTCGAGTTTGGATTACTGTGTGTAGGACTGGGTTTTGCCCAAGTGAATCTCCAGTTAATACCAGTCCCATGTTTGTCATGAGACTCCAGTAACCAACACAAATGTTAAAATGTTTGCAAGAGTGTTTGAAAAAAAAAACTTGCCTGTGCTTTGCTATGAATTGCTTAGAATGTGCTTAAGGAAAGTGAACATAAGGGCAGTCATTAGCATAAGAAAGTAAGCATTCTGGTGTGGGAGTGTTCAGTCTGTATGTGTGTGTGTCTTTTCAGGGTGCTCCAGATGGACTCAGGAAGTCTGACCTTTGACCATGTGGTTGTAATGATGTCTGATAGACTGGTTGGAACATCATATCACTGTCACTTATATTCTCTCCTTCTACCATTACAGCACACACATACTCTCTGAAAGTGCTCTTCTCCCACAGGACCCTCCTCAGTGTGAAGAGTAATGAATTGTGCTTTAGTAGGACAGACCAAGCAGCCTGGCCATTATCCCCAACACATGCTGCTCAATATAGATAATCATTTAATGATTGCACAATAATGACCTATCAATAATAATTACTCTATATAATCAATTATCTGTATTAATAGCACTAGAATAAATTACCCTTAAACATTCTGTAATCAATTAGCCTTAAGACTATAGTCAAAGAATAATCATTGATTTTATTTTAAATTTCAATTAAATTTCTGTTAAATTCCCTTTGACTACATTGCTATGACTAATGTGTTTACTGGCACATAAAAAGTATGATGTATATAGAAGTTATAGACAATGCAGGAGATTGCAGCGATTGCAGCATGGGTATACAGAATCAGATTGCGAAAGAAGATTCTGGAAAGAACATTAAGATAATGAATGAAAACTCGTATTCACTGTCTGAAATGTGTGAAATCATAGAGGAGTTTTGGTGATATAGAATAAAAAAATATTAATTATAGTATGTGAGTGCACTTTGATAATACACAGACAATGAAATCAGTTTATGGATTACAATGAAACTGATGTGACTTCATGATTATTTTTAATTCCTGAATTGGTAATGTGGTAGAGTATGTGGTGTAGTATTGGGTCTTACACTGTATAATGCCTGAAATATTAGCTATGTAAAATAGAAGAGTCAAAAAACCTACACAAACTGCTTACGGGGGTTGAAAATAACAGGTGCTGAAATCAGTAGTTTTCTTTAAAGATATATTTATCTTCACCTTTTATGAAAACGTTGTGTAGAAGGGATACAAAAATTATTTTGAGAAATGCTTGGAATATCAGGAATTAAATGTTTGTAATATTCCAAAGAGCACACCCTGTCAGGCCAAATATTTTTATTATAAAGCATCAAGTAACCAACATGAGTGCAATTGCATGTTTGTCAGAAGACTCATGTATCTTTATTCAAGCCTACATACTCCTCAGTGACCTATTTGCAATTGCACTCAATGATCTATTTGTTTTGTATTTCAGTAAGAAAATGACATTAGTATGGGGTTGTAAGACATCAGAAGGTGTTTTCAGTACGTGGTCAGTTGAAGCAGTGCATAACAGTGTAGAATGTTTATATGTGTGTAACACATGTGAAGGGCTCCTCAGTGGAGTATAATAGAACATAGGAGATCATCTCTCAGCTCGTTCATCATCCACTTTACAGTCCAACCTGGCAACCGTAACCAAGGCAACGGTCGTACATGTGCCATACTCTCATTACTCAGTGAGCCAGTGGGCCGAGAGCACACATGATGTTCCATTAGCTTCCTCCTGCCAAAATCATTTTGGGCCAATCAGAAGGTCAAGGGGCAGGAGAGCCCCCATTCCTGCTCTCACACACTGCCAACTCTAGACAATAAGCCAGTGATGAAGAGTATGAGCGTCTGTAATGCACTTAGAAAGACACACATGAAAAATATGAAAGACAAATGGACATATTATCCAATGTAGTGTTTAAGGTTCAAAGAAAAGAAAAAGTGCATTGAAAATAGAGGATCATTCCTGGCTGAGAGAAGACAGTAGGGGGAAAGCGTTATAGCATTTATAAAGCTCTCCTCTAACTGTACAGTTACAATAGTGTAACGTATGATTTTAGAAAATGGGGAAAGCATGTGATATCCCTGGCATGACTACTGGAATCACTGCATGTTTCAGATGACTCTTACTTTGAGAATACATAAGTTGGTCATGTGACATATTTATGGGAGATTACATATTTATAGGAGAAAAAAATGTTCTGATGTTTAATTTATGTTTGAGGGCTCACATCATGAAGCATAACTGTTTTTTTACTCATTTCTCAGTTTATGCAATACATTTGTGGACGTTTTGCTGCCTGTGTTGGAGCATTTTTTTAGTAATGTCACAAAATGTGAATGTATATATTGCATATATATGCCCATATATTTTGTAGCCTGCAGTTCTTTAGCTGCACCTATTCACACTCTCGCTATGAAGGACATTTTTCCCTAGTTCTGAATGAGACACAATATAGAGTGGCCAATCAGAGCAAAGCTCTTCTACATACATCTTAAGATATGAAGAAAGACTAATTAATTACAGGGGAAAAAGGAATTGTGACTGTTTTGGCACATTAACCTGCATAAACACAAGTGAATGTCAAGGGAAAAACAAAAAAGAAGAACATGTAATAATGGGCCCTTTACTGTTCTGAGAATTTCTACCAAATTAGATAAGACTGGTTCTATTGGCCCATTTGTTATGAAATGTTCACACAATATAACAGCCAGTAAAAGTGAAAAACAATAAACAAGCTTTTCGTGTGACAAATAATATGCATAAAATTGACCAGTTTTGTCTGTACATGAGAATAGGGCAGGTAATGTGCAGGTCTAAACTCAAGGTTGTAGTCTCGCTGACTGTAGTTATATGTCAGTTTCCTGAGTAACAGGGGTTGACAGCATCACACAGCACTGATAAGACCTCTGAGACACTGAACAGAGGCTTAGCTTCAGGCTACTGGAGTTTCAGAATGATTCGCACCAACATGTCTTCTCATACACACACATACACACACACACACACACACAGTTAACTCACAGTTTCAAAGTGTATCTTAAGCTATTGATACTTTGTAAAACATACAAAATCATGTGTGAATGTATGTGTCAAAGGTTTTATGAATGGTACCTGTCATGTCATCCTGAAACTAGATGACCATTGCCTATCTGATAGCATCTAAACTATGGCAACACATGATTTATGACTTCAGTGTGCAATATTTTCAGGCAATCCATTCTTGTGTATGTGTGTGTGAGAGAGAGAGGGCAGGAAAGAGATAGAGAGAATGAGAGAGAGAGAGAGAGGGAGAGAGACAGTGACAGATTTGAATGCCCAGTGTCCGGTCCTGTACATCCGTTGTTATTGTGCTAATAGGTGCCTTAGTGACAGCACTGTGACATGCTGCAGACTCACACACTCTGCAATTTCAGGCTTCTCCGTTTTGCATCGGTAGTGCAAGTCACAGTAATCAAAGACTGCGAGTTTAAAAGGAACTGCAATCTTACTGTATCCTCTACAGATCTAATCTGTATGTATGGCATGGGGGTGGTTAGGGAGGTTGGGAGGTAGGGAGGAAGGCATTTATTGGCACAAGTTAAAGACTGTTATCATGAACTGCTGAACTCTGCAGGTAATCTGTGTCAACACACAGATTATATTTTAAAGCCAATTGCTACAATGTTATGGCTATTTTCCTTTAGCTCTTTATGTACAAATATATTAGTGAACATTCTCAGATGCTTCAAATACTTGAAGTAACTCTCACACCCTATCATGAGTTGGCAGTGTGAACAGTGTGAACAATCCCATTAGAGCTTCAAGATGTGAAGACTTTAAGTGTTGGGTATCCATTTATGTATCAAGACCTCTACAGATTTGAAAGATATACTTTTTAACACTTCAATCTGGAGACCACCCTACCTTTGCTTCTTTTTCTGAAATATATATATAAATAACATAACAATACATTCTTAAAGTATAAATATAGAATTTCAAAATTTCAAAACACTCATTTTGAATGCATTTATTTTGGTCTGTCTGTTTACTGTAGTTTAGCTTGCCCATTCATACTGAAAGTATAAGGAATATTTCAGCTTGGGCTGTTTTTTGAATGGCACTCAGTAGAGGGCAGCCAATCAGAAAAGAGGATACTTGTCTTAAAGGCAAGTAACAAACCAGCCAGTTTACTTGTAGGTAAGTTATGTAGGCAGTTATGATCATAACTGATCTGGAGCACACACACACACACACACATACATACATGTGCTATACACACACACACACACACACAGATAACATCTGCATTAAATGAAAACTGCATAATAAGATAATAATACATTTTCTGATCATGATCAAAATAACTGTGGTATGGCAAATACAGAACTATGTCTTAATACTTTTTAATCAGTCACTAAAAAATACACTGAAAAAACATTAATCAAAAACCTAGTCTTTAAAGCAAAACAACAGTCCACTATCTCTCTTTCAGTCATGCTCTTCCACTCAGACACACACACACTAAGCTGTTTTACACATGCTCAATTGTTCTTGCAGTTTTGAGTTTGAAGGTAGCTGTTGCAGATGGACACACACACACAAATTTGCCTGCTTGTAAGACTGAAATGAACTAAATGGGGAACAGGTTTCAAAAGCATATGTTTCCTTTTTCTCTACATCACAGGAACACACACATGCACATACACGTCTATACAAACAGATATGTGGTCACACAGACCTACTGTAGATACACACACACACACTGGGATTCACATGCTGTAGTGTGTCTAGGGTGCTGTCAGCGAGTTTGACCCTTCGTTGCGCTTAAAACAGCTTCTGTAGTTTAGGCCTCCCACTGTGTGTGTGTGTGTGTGTGTGTGTGTGTGTGTGTGTTTGTGTCTGAGTGTTGACATCAGAGTATGACATGGAAGAGCAAATTCACTGAACTATCCAGTCTGAATTTTTTTACGTCCCATGTGTCAAGCCCAGGTCCCGGATTTTTCTTGTGCTGTCCTGTATTGTGTCACATAAAATGATGTAGAATAAAATTGTATAAAAAATAAAGCGTCAATAAAAATTGGTCCTCTTTTGTTCATGGGAGAAAATGTATTAAACAGTGCTGTGGTGGACACTAACAGTAATAACATTAAAATTAAGATACAAATGAAGTATAGTATGCCTGATCAGATGTCGCTGTGCATATACCGTTACAGTTGATATTTGCTTAATTAGACAGCCTATATTTATATTTTGTGGTTAATGTACCAGTACCTGTGATGTGTAGTAATTAGTTGCATTTACTGTTGCATGTACTCATAACATATTTTCCTGGCATTGTACTTCCTTACGAATTTTCAAATTATAATGCTTTTACATCTGTAAAGTATATTTGGGAGAAAAGTAGTCAAGGTTTTGCTCGGTTATAGATTAGTCAATAACACATTTAATAATTTATTTTTTATATGTTTTATATGATTTTATTTTGTTGCTGACTGATCACATATCTGACTGTTGAGATTTATTCTTTGATTTTACACCAAGAGTGCATCAAAAAGAGAAGTGCTGGTATAGTTGATGGTGAAGTCATACTGCAGTTTCTAAAATACTTAAAAGCTTTTTTAATTATTTAAACTTTTGACACACTCCACCTTTACTTGAGTCTTCTACCTAAAATCTGTCTCAACCGATTATTGTTAATAAATAGAAGTGAACATAACAGCATTAGTTACAGAGCTATGTTCTTACATTCTCCCACTTTTTTTCACAAGGTCCCACTCTCAGCCCAGACTACAACAAAGTTCGCTTCTCTGCAGCCCACACGAGGAGCGAAACTAAACGAAACAGGGTTTGGGACGAAGCATGGGATCTTCTGAGGAGCTTTAAAGAATTATGTCTCTGTAATTTCAAGGAGAGGGGGATTCGAACAAGTACCTGACGACTTAAAGGAAACGTGTTTTTGAAAAGGAAAACACTCTGATGTTGGATTAATACCTGCAGTGTTGGGTTTTCTCTTTAATCCACCACCAAGAACTGCTTGAATTTTATTTGTTTGCATCCAGTCAGACGTGGTTAAAGACTGCACTAGTTAATATGTGTTTGTGCTGTGCTGTGTGAAACAGAGTGTAAAGAGTGTAACGTGTGCTCTGCTACGGTTAAATCGCAGCACTCCGCATTTCCAGGCTTAGCCGCCTTTGACATTCCGCACGGGCCGCAGAGAGAGAGAGAGAGAGAGAGAGAGAGAGAGAGAGAGAGCGGTATTTTTGGAATGAGCGTGGCTAACGTAGTTAACGCAGCGCGCTGTGTGTGGTCCACGCTTGTGTCCGACCGATGAGAGGAGAGGAGAGGTAAAGAAAGGAGAGCTATAGGCTTACAAAATAAAAGATAAGAAAAAGAAAAGAGAGGAAATGGACCCTTGTTTCTCCGTTATGAGCTATATTTGTCCATGTCTGCTTAAAAACACTAATTATTTACAGACAAGCCGTGTGGTCACAATATAAATAAATATATTAAAATTACCACATATAATAATTATATCAACATGTATGAACATTATAATTGTAATTACCTTAATGGCGTTTTGTTTTGTATTTGTGAGTGCTTTTTCCCCCATGGTTCCAGGTACGGGTGCATGTGTTTGTTACTGTAGTGTGTAGTGTAGGTAGTGAGCTGGTGCTGATGTGTGTGTGTGGGTGGGGGGGGGGGGGGGGTTGGGTGGATTGAACCTCCTAAAAAGCATGTATATCGTAAAAAATGTATTTCAAGCCAATTGTGTTGCCTAAAGTCTATAACTCTGAGGGGGTCGTGTGTATACAGAATATAGTAGTCACTTTTTTATAGGGTTGAACTTCAACTTGAAGCCAAAAGTTCTTGAATATACTTAAGTCAAATATTCAAATATGTACGTCAGTTCCACATTAATTAAAGATTTCACCAATAAAACTATTGTCTTTCATTTACTCTTTCCTTAGCAAATATTTTGTTGGTGTAACATAGTTCATTGGTGTAAAACCATAGTACAATCAGTAAAGGCTGGTGTAAAGGAATCTTTTGATACTTATTGGTTAATGCATTTACTTCTTGTCGGTATTGATAAGACCAATGTTTTCCAGATATATAATAGTATGGACCAGTGTGTCCTCAGCTCTGGCACTCTGTGTCTTATAAACCTGTCAGCTTGCTTTGGTTATACTTTGTTGTCATGTTTACATTTCTTAACACAAAACTTTACACACATTACAGAAAACTGCTGTGAAATTCCTCCACTACTTCGCAGTTTATTAACAGAACACACACTGTATCACACTTCGTGGCCAAAAAAACACCATCGTGGCCAGAATTCCAAAACGTATAACTGGACCCAAGCGCATCTTTGGGGTAAGAACACATATAATAAAACTAATTAACAAAAACTAACAAAACCACAGACAACAAGCTCTGCCTAAGACATTCGACGTGCTCCTCCATACTACAAGACACATTTCCAGTGTGATCTAGAAATAACTGCTCAAAAAAACTGATTTGACACGGAGCTTCTCCAAGAATGAACTTTTCCTTATTTTGTATTTATAAAATAAACGGCCTGTTGCAGCACTGTTCTGCTCCACACTGACATCAGTTCTTCACAGGGCATTAAAGTGTGTGAGCACCACTGTACACCGTTACAGGCGGTGTAATCTCTAATCATCTTCATCAGATTAGTTTGTTCTCTGCTGTTCGTCGTGTTGTCAGTGAGTGCGTGCGACACTTATACTGGCGAGGCAGAAAGAGACGGTGTGAAAACAGGAGAGCGCTGCTGACACACAAAGTCCTGCTGCACCATCTCATTTATCCTCACTCTGAATCTCCCCACAAAACAGATCTGCAGGTGACTGACAGAGCAGAAAGATCTGCTTACTTTCAGAGTGCGCCCTCAGTGTTTTAGCAGATCTGGATGTTTTTTGTGATGTTGAGATAATTCAAGAATAACGGAGGGATCACGAGCTCAGAGAACACGCTGACACGTGCTGTTGGCCTCACGGTCATTATAGGCCGCAATCCATAGAGTATTACATTTTTATTGTTATCATCATCATCGTCGTCATCATCATCATCATTGATGATCATTGATTTTCAGTCCCATGAGTGGGAAATAATAATAATAATAATAATAATAATAATAATAATTATTATTATTATTATTATTATTGTTGTTGTTGTTGTTGTTGTTGTTGTTGTTGTTGTTGTCGTTGTTGTTAGAATTATTATTGTTACTGTTGGTATTATTGTTGTTGTTATTATTATTAACTACAGCCTACCGTGAACGCTCCTCCATCAAATGGTTGAACCTGGCAGTATTCTTGGGGTTCTGTCGAGCTTGTCTAGACCTGTTTGAATGTTTGTGAGATGATAAACACACGCGGGAAAAGTGATACTTTTAATTCACACGATTCCAATATACCAAGTGGCTGCACGTCAGTAAAATGTGTTCCAATAAAACAATTCTTGCCAAATGAAGTTAATTTACAGAAAGCAGCTGTACTGATGAGACACATTTGACAGGTTTGAACTGTTTTCAGTGCATTCACAAGTCGGTATTCCTGTCTTTATGGATATTTTTGCTTACCTCTGTGTTACATTAAATCGAAAAGTAGTGTTTTTTAATGTGTGAAGTGTTTGTATTGAATAGAACATTTTTGCCGCAACTATTTACAAGAACTGCGTTGATATAACGAATCGTTTGCAACTGCAGCCACAATTATGTTACATCAAAGTTTGTTTTCCAATGTAGCTAAATGTTGCTATGCCTGCTCCTCACCCAACATCCTCACGTCAGTATGCAAAAAGAACTGTTTGTTTTAACGATTATTATTTGCGGCATTTCTCATGAATACTGTCCACAACAAATCGTTTTACATAATTGTGGTGTAAAATGAATTACATAATATCCGACTTCTCAGAACACACACACACGCACACACAGACAGACAGATCCATTTTTAGTTGCTTAACGCTCCCTGTAATGCAGTACAGGCCTACAGCCTTTAGATTTGCAGCTCAGTCTGCACGGTGTCATAAAGGCCAAACCTGAAACACCATCTCTATCTGAAGACCAGGTTACAAATCTGAGGTCTGCAAATATTTTAATTAGAAATGCAAGTACTTTAATCGGAGTAATGTGTGTGTGTGTGTGAGAGAGAGAGTGAGAGAGAGAGAGAGAGAGAGAGAGTATTTCCTCAAAACAACTTAAGAGAAATCTTTCCTGGACATTCCTCGTCAGTTGAGGCTGAGGCAGTTCTAAATGATGTGGCCTGGGGCAGACCGGATAAACACCAGCCATTGAGCGTCACAAAGTCGTGGAGTACTCAAGAAAATTAGCTCAATTTCACATCTTCATTTTCTCTGAGGTTTATAGGACATGTTCTACTTCAGAACAGCACAGAGAGCATTCACACTAACACAGCATGTCCTGAGTTATTTGGCACGTACTCACAATCTGGTCCAGTACACGTATTTAGGTCTATTATTATTATTATTATTATTATTATTATTATTATTATTATTATTATTATTATTATTATTATTACATTATTGTGTGCTATCTAGTGTTATTATTATTACTATTATAAAGTGTAAATGCTGTCTTTACTCACGTGTTATTAGTACTTTATTATAGCAGCCTGTTATAGTCACCCTGAATGTTTTCACACGTGCGCTATATGTACAACAGACCCTTTCTTAAAATCAAACAAATTAAAGTATTGTGCATGTACACCCACCTTTAGATACTGTAGTCTGTTGGATCATTATTTTCTCAAATATAGATGATGTATGTACATATACATTTCAGCATGTATACGTCGTAAATCCTGTCTATAAAATGATTATTGAAGTTCATACGGTAAACAGAGCAACCTGATGACCCTGAGCGGTTTTAAAAATCACAGGAAAACATACATAACCAAAACGTGTATCTTATAATTATGTAATACATTTGAATGTATTAATTGACATGTATTTCTTTTTATTCTCATTATTGTTATTTTTATTATTCGTATTAATATGATTACATGTATTGTGGAAACGTGTACCGACTAGTAGACTCTCTCTCGCTCTCTCTCTCTCTCTCTCTCTCTCACGCACACACACACACACAAACACACACTAATTTGCTTTGTTCAGGGTTGTTATGATTGTCAGAAAAAAAGGATTTACAATCCACATGCACTTTTTAAAAAGAGCCACTATTTAAAGTATTTGCCGAATGGGCTTCAGTTATTTGTTAGTTTTTTATAACTTTACATAAATAGTTTACTTAAGCCATATCCTCACGTCACTAAATGTCCCGTAAAGGAATATTAGCTAACAATTTCTGCTGGAATTAATAAAGAATAGCTTTAAATTCGCTTTAAGGTTCAGCAATGGCAAATGTTTTTGGGGAAACGATAGTAAAAGTCCCTCTATCGTAGAATTCGTAGAAGTTTGTCCCTCTATTACAAACTGGCTCTAAGTAATTAATCTTAATCAGAAACCAGTACATATAAAAAAGGCATAAATAAAATGTGAAGATGACTTAAAATGCAAATTAAAGGATTTACTGCCAAAAATAACATTGGAGGTGCATATACACACTCACATGAATGTGCAGTTTTGTATATTTAAATTTTTTTTTAAAAAAACCAAACAAACATAACAAACAGAAAAAAAGCCAATTTAAATGATTAAATTCAGCGAGAGGGGGCCAAAGAGAACCAGCTAGAGGGATGCAGGCACATTAGCCCAATAAAACACACTCAAATTCACCAGGGACGCGTTCATGGTTGGTCGAGCCCATCACTCCGAAAGCTGTCCAGCTAAAGACGATCGATTCAGACCACTGTTTTATATAAGAAGTAATATTTTCCTGCTATAAAAATTGTTTATTTGTACATAATAGGTTTGAATATCTCAAGTAGAATAATATGTTTTCTGATAATCAGGTTTATGATACAGAGACTGTGCAGAAGCAATACATTTGCATTTAATTTCTCCTGGAGCAATACCCATCTGAGTTCGTGGCTCAGTATATATAGCCTATACATATTTTAATCTGGTAAAATCTTTGGTATGAGGCTGTCAGATAACGGGCTTTCACAAAAGGGGAGTGTCTGTCATTTCACTCATATCGGCATAACAATAGAGATTAAAGAAAAAAGTCAAAAGGGAAAGGAGCAATGAGTCCTGTCCACCTGATCGAGATATGTTTTATGCCGTAGGGGTATTGTAATAAAAATAATGGTTGTTGCAAGTCAGCTTTTCACACGTATTGTTGTCCAACCTTTTCCCATTTCAATCAGGATTATGGCTCTTGTCCTTTTCTCTCACTCTGGGCTTCAGTCGTGTCCCTCCTCCTGGACGGTGGTGGTGGAATGGTTGTACAGGCCCTGCGCCATCAGCTGCAGAGCCAGTGAGTTCTTGTAGCCGCTGGACTTTTTGATTTTGGCGCGTTTGTTCTGAAACCAGATCTTAATCTGAGACTCGTTCAGGTTGAGTTCTTGCGCGAGTGTCTGCCGCCTCTGCTCCGTGATGTAGCGGTTCACCTGAAACTCGGTTTTCAGTCTCTGGAGCTGCTCGGTGGTGAACGCAGTCCGGGGTCTCTTATCGTCCGCCTTATCTTGGTTCTTCTTCTTCAGTTTCCGGGTCCTCGGGCCTTGTGTGGAAACAACAAGCAGACGAAACCATGAATATCATTCAGAACTTCAAACACTAGCCCAGCCATTTACTATTATTTTTATTTTTATTATTATTATTTATAGTAGTAATAGTATTGCCATCAAAGGCCTTAAAAAATAAGACCGTATTTAAAGCTACATTAAGCTTTACATTAATATATATTACATTTTAATGTAATATATTACATTAAAAATAATATACAAAAATGAAACCACAGGCCTACACATATTATTATTATTGTTGTCATTATTATTATTATGATTATGATTATTATTATTATGGTTGTTGATCTTGTTATTATTATTATTAGTGGTAGTAGTAGTAGTCGTCGTCGTACTTGTACATAACAATAATAATAAAACTAAGTATTAAAATAAAAAAGTATTAAGAATAATACTTATCGCGTGGGAAAACTGCATTGTTAAAGCAGCAAAATAAGCAGTAGAATACACAACACAACAATATACTACACACACACACACAAACACACACACACACACACACACACACATACACACACATATATACATATATACATATATATATATATATGTGTGTGTGTGTGTGTGTGTGTCACTTAATTGCTATTCTGTTTGGCGTATTATTGTTTGGCGTTTTATTATGATGTGTTGCTGGAACCGGGCATTTTCTGCAGCCCCGGACTCAGACAGCATAACCAAACACACGCAACTGCAAACACGCGCGCTTATCAGTGGCAGGAGGTCGACAACAGTTTAGACAAACTATAACTGGCAAAAAAACATGTCCTAATGTAATCGAATGTATGAGCTTGCATTCTATTGTTTGGAGAAACATGTTTATTTTAACAAAAAACGCTCTAGAACTCAATTATGTCACACATTTCAGTCAAATAGAGTCAGTATACAGGCGTTTTGACAGATTTAAACATTTCGGTTTAATTCATTAACCTTTAATTTGAACTATTTTTTGATAAATTTAAGTACATATTTGCGTTAAAAATTTTTAATTCACTTAATTACACGTTCATGTAAACCAGATACCCACAAACAACACAATTCTTGTATGCAATGTCGCTGTAGTTTCGGTTTGTATGTTAAACAGCCCTGTAGTGATAATGGCGCTAAGTCTGCTGGGAAACTTTGTTTTCTGTGTAATGTTAGAGCCAGTCATTTTACTGATAACTCGGTTACTTTTTCGTGGCCGAATCTCAGACACAATATGTTAAGAGTGTTGTCTGGTTGTCAGATGGGACCACCACTACAAGAGCACTGCAGTGGCAAAGTGCTCCAGCACTAGAAAAGCCTCAACATGGAAATAGAATGAAAAAAAAACTATAGTGTTTCTAATTTTGAAATCATTATTCAAATGTGTCAGTCTGTTGAACAGGAATAAACTAGGTTTCAGTCTAATCATTGACTCTCCGTGTGTTGATGTAGCACAGTTACCTGAATCATGCAAATTCCGTGCTATGCCTTTACATGATCAAAAAATAAGACGCAGCACCTTTTTTAGCTTCCTGTTAGCGCAGAGATACTCATGCATTTGTCGAGAGTAAGGACAGTTATACACTGCGTAAATTTAGTAGTGTGTCTCGACGTTTTAAACAACAGTTTAGTTCAAAGAAAAAAAAAAACGTATGGCGTCCTTATTCCCACTTTCTCGTTTGTCATGTGTCATGAGCTACACTCATATGAGCTACACTCATATTTTACTTATCAGACTGAAAACTGACTTTACACTGTTGCACTGTTGTCTGTACTAAAACGTTTTGTGAAGTGTATTTTATTTGCTTTTTGTTTACTGAGGTAAAATGATAACCGATTTAGCCTGTAGGTACGTTTTCACTTTCTGTATGTTACATGAATGCATAACTAATTACATTAAATAAAGCTGGGCTTTGCCGGAACATGACGTCATAACATATTTCTGAAATAAACAATATGGAAAAACGTGCTATCCATACGATGAAAACTTATTCCAATACAGCCACTTAACGAATAAAATAGAATCGGATCTCTTTGTGTATTTGAAGGATATTTATCACCCTATCAATAAAAAAGATATCAGGGTATGTGTAATATTTGTATTAATATCTTGGTACAATTATAATTGACCCCCCTGCGAATTAAAAACCCACCATGAGAACTTTGTGAAACAGTCACGTCATACTAGGCCACAGCGGTGGAGGCAGAATTGTATTCCAAGACTCATGCACGCGATGATGAAGTGATTTGTGGAAATCACACAGTTTGTGCTGTAAAATAATTACATAAACGCTTTTACTAATGGCTACATTATATCAAAAGAATATTCCTGACTTCAGAGAACTGCGCGAGGGTGTAATCGTTTAAGTTTGGATATTTATCTTTATTAGCAATAGAAATCTTCAGAGATTTTACGGAATAGATTTTAAGGCAATAGTTAGAGCCAAATAAATGTTACACTCAAAATATTTCTTATGCACTGTCAAACTGCTTTACATTTTCGGTTTAAATGTCAAATTAGACTAACAATACACTCTGCTTAGACTTACAAAGAGCTTCCAAAAATTATGTTGTTATCTTGGACTACTTTTCGCCTGATTTGACCATGTTAACTGTTTTTTTAATAACAACATAGTTATACAATATAGTAATATAAACTATTTTATACTATAAACATCGTTTGTATTTGTTCTTAGCCAGGCTTTACAAACCGTCTGAGACGGTGACAGGGCCCTCCACACTTTCTGTGGAATATGTGACCCTGTCTTCGCCTGCTTTTCTGGAGTTGCTAGAACAGAAGGAGCTGAGGAGCAGTGTATGGCCTTACCAGATGAAGGTCTGTCCGAGTATCTGGTGCAGTAGACCCAGGCGGGCCAGAGGAGCGGTTGAGTGTCTTTACGGGTAGGCGCTTCTCCTGGAGTTTTGGACGGAGATGATGACACCCTGGAGGAAGAGGAGGAGGAGGAGGTGTCGTTGAAGCACTCAGAATGTGGAGTCCCGGGCGGTGTAGGTTTATTAGCTGGCTCTCTGTCCGTCTCGCGTTCCTTTCTGCAGCCAAAGTCTGGCCTCAGGATGTCGTCGATGAAGAAGTTGGTGGTCCTGTGCGCGAGCTGCACCGGCTCGCTCGGATCCGGGCTGTGGGGCTCTTGCCGCGGTTCCATCCCCACGGCAAGACCGCACGGAGGGCTAAGGGATTCGGGGCTGCTAAACGAGCTTGTGCCCCAACGCGACGGAGCACAAAGATGTGGAGAAGCGTTATCTACTGCGGCACACTGATCTCATCCATGCAACGAGGAACATGCTTAAAAAAACAACTAACTTGAGTAGAAAGAATGGGGGACACGCAACCGTGTGTCAGAACTGACGGCGCGTGGTGCAGCACGGTGCACGATTTGTGATACGCTGCTGTGTCGGAAAGTCTATTTGCGGTTTCTCTCTCACACTCAGTCTCTCTCTCCCTCAGTCTCTCTCTCCCCTCTCTCCAAGCAGAAACGCACTATGCAGACATGTTTGAAGGGGCTTTACATGTTTTTTTTTACCACCCGTATACCCCCACCCCTAGGCCCTCCTGTGTTGTGATTGGCTGCCAGTTTATACACGCTTACTGTTCACCGACTGGAACTGGTCGGAACACGGGGGGAGAAATTAACGCCTTCTCCAAACAGAGCCAGAGACACAAGCCTGCAGACCCCCCCCCCCGACTCTCGAACTGTTCAAAAGAATAACAAAGCACAGAGAGGCTAAATAAACACCAGATTCACACTTACTAAATCATTTTTGTGTTTTTTGTTTTTGTCTGTGTTACTGTTTTGTAAACAAAAACACATTTTATGAAAATATGCTGTACATTCATTTCAACATTTGTTACGAATAACCCGAATAACCATGAAGCCAAAATGTTCTTAGCGAGTAAAAAGCATTTCTGGTTACATAAATAACTTTATTAATGAGTCATTAGAAACCGGTTTCTGAAACGACGGGTGAAAATGTACATCCCTCAATCTGCACATAATGAACAAATTCAAGAAAGAAGCAATTTATTTGGCAAAGAACCAGGGCTATGGCGTTGTCTGAGGTTAATGTTTACGCACAAATCTCCATCACTTGATTCGGTGGAAAATCTCCATTCAAAATGACGTTTAGTCCAAAAATCTCTGACCTGGAAATGTATATAAACGTAGTGGCCTCAAGAAGTGTTTGTACACTTCAACAATCAAAATCGTAAACCTTTTATGAAGCTGTTTTTTAGTTAATCAACTGTGTTTTAATAAAATGATAAATTCTGATGACAAACTGTTTGGCGAAAGACAGACTGCACTTCAGGAAAGAAACATCAAAGTCTGGGGGCTGTTCTTTCTAAAAGTCGGGTCAGTAAGCCCAGAGGTGTGGATGTTGGATGCAAACCTGAAACACATCAGTCGGAATTTGAATGAATGGTTTGCCAAATAAAACTGAAAAAATACATATAATTTTATTTCCTAGTACAAATAAATTAATAGTAAAGGTAGCGGATGGGGTATTGGTACTAGTGAGACTGCTTTTTGTAAATAATAAGAATATGTAATTCTAGCACCGTTTTATACTGTTATTAAACTCCGTTATTAAACTGGCCCTTTATTCTGCTCCATTATGTACCTGTGTGGGCCAGGCCTGAAAACTCTATCCACGGAGCAGTGTTGTTGGCACTTGATTAAATTCTAATTAGGACACTAAAGCCCGTTGTGAGGAGCTTCCATTGTCCGTCGGTTCCATTCAGGCGCTTTAATGGCCGAGCAGTTCCGCTATCTCTCTTGCAGGAGAGAGGGCTCCGAGCGCGTCCCCGGGATAATTTATAGGTTTTAATTACCCTGTATTCAGCGCGATCAGCTGGGCGTTCATCATACCCAGCTGAATGCAGACCGCCGCCGTCAAAAGAGCAGCCACGGCGCTGTGACGCTCCGAGCTGGTCGAAGGGTTTTGCACAGACAACATTTACATAAATGACTTAATTGACGGCTAAACGTTTGGTGATTAATTTTAGCGCTCACTAAAGAGCTTTTTTCATCCAGAATGAAAAGATGATAAATGCCGTTTCAGTGCGGAATCCATTCTAACACCCACTGCTAAACGTGCTGGTCGGTCGGACACCTTCCTTCTTCTATACTCCACTCTTCTACTCTTCACTGAGATGACAGTCCGAACCTGTCCTACCTGCGACACCCAGGAAACTCCACACTGGTGCTCTTGTTTTGTTTGGTTGGTTACCGTTACATTAGAGAAGATGTTTCTTGAGTTTTGTTTGTTGTAAATACGTACCGCAGTCCACAAAATGAAAAACTGAAGTAACTATAAACAGCAGAAAAACGTGTGTGTATACAACTGCTAATACCGCTAATACTGATG
>JBBPCY010000002.1:18020444-18040387 GCA_037974405.1 Brachyalestes nurse | reverse complement strand
TGCTGATAGGAGCTCGAAGAGAACGGAAAATGGAGTGGCATGTTCAGGTTTTAGATTTAAGATGTGCAAAATAAAACATTGTAGACACTAAAACAGGAGTATGAGTTATACATCACTACATAATCTGTCCTTGGACTAAAGTAATCGGACACCGTGGCGAGGTGAACGGTTTTCGTGGCTTATTGTGGCAAACGAGCGGTCGTTGGAAAGAGTGCGAGATATGAATAAATAATTCCATGAAGTGAACATTGTTTACGAGTCACAACACCCAAGTCTGATTCAAGTCTCAAGTCTTTGAGAGCAAGTCTAAAGTCAAGTCTTTGCTTGTACGACTTAAGTGCGACTCGAGTCCGAGTCTCAGACTCGAGTCCCTATCTCTGGGTGTTGACCAGGCCACAAAATTCCCACCAAATCAGATTTATATCTTATCAAGCATCTATGGGATGTAAGCGACAAACCAGTCTAATCTATGGGGCCGTCATGGTACCAAATACCACAGCACACCTTCAGAGATCTTGTCCATGTTTCGATGGATCAGAGCTGTTTTGGTGTAACGAGAGGGACCTACACAAGGTTAGGCAGTCTGTTTTAATGTTATAGCTGATCAGTGTTTGCTTTATTTGCCTATAAGTTGTAATGGAGCTTATGAGAAAGCTCCTCCATAGCCCTGCATAATACTCTCTGTGTCTGCATATGTCATACATCTACTGTACATACCATACGTCATGACTCCCCCAGATACCACGCACACACACACATACATCTCACTCCTCCCTCTCCCACAACAGCCACATTTCACACCACTAAGTCTGGTAACATTTTGCTGAGGTTTGGGAAGAAACACATTTTCCTGGACCCCAAAAGGCGAGAATAGCTGCATGTCTGTTCTGAGCAAGTGGTTCAGACTTATTGAATTGGTCCTGTCTGAGCAGTATGAGCTCTTTCATGGTGAATGATTTCTGCTTCACAAGGCAGAAGCAGCGTGTGGCAGGACTCCAGGGAACAAGGGAACATAGGGTGGCTCTACATGGGGAATGGGGGGTCTTTGGAGAGAGGAATGGGAGTTCTTAGGGGAATAGCAGGGTGTGTTTGGAGGATGAAAGGTAAAGGTTAATAGTTAGAAATGCAGCAATCCAATTCCCATATCTGCCATACCATACCAGCACTCTGTCAAGCAGGTTAGACACTAAAATTGTCTCTTGTTGGAACACTTTCACTAGTAAGTGGGCAAAATATCAAAAGAAAACCATGGATCTGAATTTCTTTCTGTTTTCATTTTTGTACATCTTTTGAACACAGCAGCTGCCCTTTTCATTGTGTGAAACTCTAATGATGAATAGACCAATAGAAATGCCCCTAATTTTGGGGAATTTCTATCCGTCCATTCATCATGAAGGATCCACACAATGTAAATATACTCAAAATGGATAATGTGTGTGAGTGCATTGTGATTATTTCTTGAAAAGAGTATGTCATACAGGTTGGACATTGCAATATACCAGCCTTCTCTTTTGAGATTTTTTAAAATAACTTTATAAAATTGTATTATAATAATTTTATAAGAGCTGTGCCATAAAATACATTGAATGTGGATCAGTCATGTCTGGCCGACATACAATCCATTTTAAGTAAAGTACGAGTTTGCATCTGTGCATGTCTGTTTAGTGTGGCATGGAGTGTTTTTGTGCTACTTGAAGACACGGTCATGAGCATATAACAGTGGAGAGCTGTCGGGGCGGGGGGCTGTGGTGGAGGGGGAGGTAGCAGCGGTTCAGAGAAGGGCAGCAGCTACTTTTCTGAAAATGCTATGGGTGAGGTCAGCACAAGTGTGAGTTCTTTGTGTGAGATGTGTTTTTTTGGCAGCACTACAAGAAACCATGATTTATCCAGGGCCGATGTTGAGGAGGGGCTGCAGTGGGCATTTTTCCTCCCCAGATCTGGCCAACCCCCCAAGAACAAGCAAGCGATTCATTTAGGCACTGTATTTTCTACTGTTTTTAACCAGCCACAGAAATGAATTTCTTACTGGCTCCACCAACACCACAAATAATGTCACTGCATCACACTTTTCCATTCTCACAAAAAATGTTTGGCACGAACCTTGGATTGCCGTTCGTTGTGTTTGTATTGCAATTAATCATTTGTACAGCTTTCAGGATACAATTAGAAACTCAAATACTGTACAAAACACCGTTCATTTCAACTGTAAATACCATTGCTGGTAAATGCTGGAGTTGATGTTAAAATTTGGCAAACAAGAACTTTTTTTTAATCTAAAAGTCTCATGCATTCTGAATTAGTGTGGATTTTAACAAGACTGGAGCCCCCCTAAACAACAGCAGGGGTCCTACCATTAACTCCTCAAATTTCTTAATGTAGCTTCATACAAATATTACTTTTTCACTTTCATTCTCTTTTCTTTCAAAACAGTTGGAGATACATATGTTTACTTCTCTTTCTATAATATTTAAGAATCAATTAAATCCGCTGGCCATGATATCTTCCTATTTATTTACTAATAATATTTTTGATTTGTAACTTCAGACACCTTTGGGTTGCCAGGTCTTCTATACCACAGGACTACTAATGCGAAGTTAATTTCTAAAAGCTTTAAACATAAAAGACTACTTAAATGTGTGCATGTAGCTCGTTCCTTTCTTTTTCTTCTCGTAATGTATATTCTGACAGACAAGCCCACCCAATACATTACATTGCCACCCCACCCCACCAATATCCAGTCAAAGCTGTCTAGACTCAGGACTGGATTTATCACTGTTTTACATCTCTCCAACTGGCCTGAGAGTCATTCCTACCCATGCCAGGTCACATATTACCCTAGTCACATGCATATTTTGCCCTGGGCCAGACTTGCACACATACATGTGCAGTTTCCGCAATCATACACACCCCATTCAAACACACACAAACACGCAGACATGGAATGATGTATCAACAAAATATGTTTGGTGTGGCTACAGTACATCAGAAAGTGACACTGAAATGAAACAGGTTATGGTGATCTACATATGTGTTTAGTCTGTTCCCATATTCAGCGCTGTATTCGCTGGCACAAACTGCTCTTCCTCCATTTAGTTATGAGCTGAATCCAAACACTACAGTCTTTCTCTATATCAAAGCGCTAATACAGTATTTTATGCATTCGTTTTATTGAACATTTTTTCCAGCAATGTATCAAAACTGCAAGAGAGGTAGTTGTAAATAAAAAATCCATGTTAACCTAATCCGCTTCCTGTTTATCAGTGGAATTTCATGCCTGTGATCTCTTTAATCCAATAGATGCGCATTTGAGTCCAGATGGTGAGACAGTAGGGGAAGGATTTGTGTTTCTCACCATGTGTTCCATGTGAACTGTTTTTTAAGTGCCGTAGAAATAAAAGATGTGTGTGTGTGCAGACGAAAAGGGAATAAAAGAAAATTCTGGGCCCATACTACCCTGCAACAACTTCAGAGCTCTATGTAAATCACTAAAACAATTTACCTGTCCATCAAAACCCGTCATTAATGGCGACCCACAGGGTGAGGTGAGCTTGGCAGAACTGCATAACTGTGGTTAGCTCAACTTACTTTATTTAGCTTACTACAGCGTGGTCAAGACAAATGGATAAATGTTCCTAATTTCTTTCTATAATATGGAATAGGGGGTTACACTAAGAGTTTTTAGACACTTTTTAACCAGTTGGCATAGTAACTGGGTATTAACTGGGTAATAAACTTAAAAACCTATGACAACTTGCTGTATTAAAGCAACTCATGAAAAGATCTATGTTTTTGCTACTACTGTAGGTCAGTCGTTAGACCAGTATCCAACTGTGTGTCAGCTATAAATATTTGACAGCTCTTCAGCATAAGATGGGTAAAACGCATAACACGAAGCACTGTGCAGCAGTTCCCAACAAACTGCTTTTCAATTATTCCTTTTATGATCTAGATCTAGCACCTCATCAGTCCTATGCTAACCCACCTCATCTGCACTGGTAGTTAACTATTTATTGTCTGTATTCGACAAAATATACTATATCATTAGCATCATAGCATAATTGTCAATTAATTGTGAAATAATAAGTCAATTTGGCCAAAACATGACTTAGGTAATTATGCTATGAGGCTAACGATATGTGAAATATACACTATATGTAGCTATAAAAATAACACAGCATTGCACTAGTATTGTGGATCGGAATCAAAAGTTTTTCATTTACTGTCCATTGACAGTAAACATTTAACATGTCAGCCTAGATGATCATATCATTTTTGCATATGCTTTCAGACTTTTGAGTGATTTTAATGGATGAGCAAGTTTAATGGAGTGGTCTTTTTACATTAAAGAGCAGTGGGGACAGCCACTCCTAAGTGAAGAATGGGATTGTTGGCTGCTCTGTGACTTTGGAAGCTATTAGGCATGTGATCTCCTACTAGCTGGTGTGTTTGGCAAGTATCTCTGCACAGACAATGCACTTTTTGTCTGTGAAGAAAGGGTGCTGTGTAATGGCCGTAATTATGACTCCAGGGGAAATGCTGTTTTCTACACTTGCTTCTATGTAAACGTTGGGACCTTACTTACATCTTCACATATGCTCGCACACCACAGCAAGCTGACAGGCTCAGATATATGAAGGATTTGAATTTGTCAGAAAATGTGCTCCTAATTCCAGTATGCTTATCTAGTAAATAGAACATAATATTCCTGTAAACTTGTGATTGGAACCCGCTCCTTATCTAAATGCTTGGCAGATGTTATGATTAACAAAGAGATAGTGTGTGTGTGTGTGTGTGTGAGGAAGAGAGAAAGTCAAAACTGGTTCAGATGGCCTTGGCTAGCAGTGTCTGTACGTGTGTGTGTACAGGCTGGGAATTTTGTGTCTAGGATGTTTTGGGCCCAGGAGAAGCTGTGGGTGACTGGCGGGGGGAGGGGTTGTCCATCAGGGAGTAAACTGACCTTGTCTTTGACCTGTGTAGGATGTAGCCATTTTGGGGTTACAGCATGATCGCCCACGTCGATTCAGTCCCTATTCAACCAGCTTAATGTAAATGTACTGTGGCTCTCTAAAGCTTAATGACCCTCTGTATCTGCCCTCTCTCTCCCACCCCACCCCAATAGAGCTAATGTTTTCCCCACATTTTTGCCGTTTTATTTAGAGATGGGAATGGACTGATTTGTATGGCTGAGATAAGCATGTGTTTTGTAATCTCGGTGAGATGATAATCTTAACTCTGTAAGAGTGAGGCAGTGCCTAGGGTCAGCAGAGGGGAGCAGTGTGGGAAAAAAACACTTTGTTTTGCTTCAAATAATGGGGGACGCACAGAGGAAATGGGGAGTTCACATACAGAATTACTGAATTACTCCCCTGCTTCTCTCTCTCTCTCTCTCTCTTTCTCTCTCTCTCTCTTTCCCTCTCTCTCCCACAGTGCTTTTGGAGTAATGACCTTCCCAGACCTTCCACAAGCAGGCTGTGTTTACTGTTAGCGACCTCTCTTACCATATTACCAGCTGTGGCCCTGGCTCTGGGCTTTGTCGTTCCATTGAGAATACCCCTCTTTTCACCCCCACCTTCTGGTACTTTATTGCGGCCCGGCAAATCTTCTCTCCAATAACAATCCGCGCCAAAGTCCCAAACCCACTTTAACTTTAACTGCAGTGCACTGCAACCTGCTCTATCATCTGATAACTTGTAGTGTTTTCAAATGATATTGCTTTATCATTTAATAGCTCACCAGTAAAGCATAGTTATGGGCAACAGCCCTCCAGCCACTCCCCATCCCCCATTCATCAAATGGCATGCTCCAAAATGGAACAGTACATTTAAAGGCAAGGAAAATGGCATTTATTGTCACACTGTTGATTTAACGCACGGTCTTGTTTTGCAGCCCCAGTTTGCATAATGCTTTCATTCATGGCTGTCACACCTACCAAGCAGCTCTGTGGAGAGATCCTGTCAGCGGAGTGCGTTTTTAGAATTCTCCCTGTTTTTATAAGGGCAAAGGAAACCTGGCAAGATCAACAGGGCAGAGCGGAATGGAAACTAAGAAACAACAAAAAAAAAGGCCTCTCTCCGTGTAGCGTGGCTTTTCAGCCGCCTGCACTCTGTTTGTGTGAGAGTTGTGGCTGTGATCTCAAGGTCACCTCTTCCTGCCTTTATGCCTCTCAAATTCAATGCAGCTCGCTTTCCACAGTGCAAACAATGATTCAGAAATGCAAATAGCCCCGTCTGTAAAGTTTATTAAAGAAGGGCAGTTTTTTTTTCATGTACACTGCAGTAAGATTATGGGTCATGTTTGAACATGTGGGCAGTGCATGACTGTCTCAGGGTGTAATCTACTTTTAAAGGATAAGAGTGGAATTTTGGGGCCTCTCCCTTTTTTTTCTAAATCAATTGTTTCAAGGAGCGGCATTACCCCTCCTGGACTGACTTTTGATTTTCTGTGCTTATGATGGATTTCATCCGTATTTAAAGAACATGAAAGAACAACAAGTTGCCTTACAAAGAGAGCATAATTAGGCCTGTGTAAACTGGATTTAATGCAGTGCTAGGTCTATCACAGTCATGACTGCCAGTTCATTGCTATATAAATAATTGTGATTGGCAATTTATTTGTGTTTTTGGATTATTGTGCAGCTGTTACAGTATAAGCATAAAGTCACCAAACACGCTTTCTAGCCATTTATACATTGTAGCTAACAGGTGTTGTTCAAATAAAACTAACATGTTCCACTTGTAAGCGTTTTAGTTGCTTAAATAAACTTCACTTGCTACTTACTTTGTTATAGTACCAAGTTATGTGTGTCTCAGTAAATATGTTTTCGATTGTCTTTTTTTACATTTATTTGTCTGTACAGAGCTAATGAAAACACACAATTACATGTTACTGTGATGCAGTATATTGAAGTATACGCAGCATGTGAAATATTCAATAAAATGCTTTGTACTCATAGTGTTTGAAACATAAAATGCTTTAAATATGGCCCACTGACTCTTTTTTGTTCGTTTATTCATTTTCTTACTGAGATGTAAGGAAATAAAAAGATCATGTATCATAAAAAATTCTGGACACAGTTTTGCCAAATTGCCCACCCTTATACTGGCTAGTTAAACCAAGGTGGAGCAAACAAATGCATGATGAAGAAAGTTGTATTTCAGCGGATTAAAACTGTCACAAAAAGTAGAGACAAGTGCTGAGTCATTTTCTTATTTTACAACCGTGCACCATTATATTATCTGAAAGCTATAATGAAAGAACGGTAAACTTCAATTTTCATTGCTGCATTTCCTGTTTAGGAAACTCTGGAGTAAAGGAGAGTGGGTGTGCCTGAATTATTTCCAGGCATTAGTTCACTTGGCCAAAATGAGAATGTGTTTTGCACCACTGTAACAAGGAAGTACAGTACAGTATAAGAATGTAATGAATGGTTTCAGCAGTTGTGTGCAGATTGGAGATGGCCTGGCTGTACTCTCAGTGAGTTCCTCTCTGCCTGAACGCTTTAACGCTCATTATGTCAGCAGTCCATCTGTCTGTAGGCCTAATGAACTACAGACGGCTTGGCCATCCTTCTCTGATCTGTCTAAGAGTCATCCCATAACCCTGAGCAGACCACAGAGGTAGCACTCTTAAACCCCACCCCCACTCTTAACCCTCTAAGCCAGGAGAGGCAGGATCTGGGATATGGGTCTAAACCAAACTGTAGAAAAATACAGATAAGGGAAACATAACAACCAAGTGTTAAAATCTGAGGACAGATCTATTGTGTGTTTATGATAGCAGTGCTTGAAAAGTTTTAATCTATTATCATTTTCCAAGCTGCCGGTTGGTGCTAATAAGATAGCAATGGGTGGAATACTGAATATGATATCTGAATGTATCTTTGTTTAGTTTATAGAAGAGCTGACCTGAATAATTTGAATACTTGAGGGTGTTAGTGTTCCAATCTATATTTAGTATTCAGAAGCTCTGTCATTTTGTCCAAGCCATGTAACTGTATCAGCAAAGGTCTTTGAAAAGGACAGTGATTGGTACAGCATTGTGAAACAAAAATAAATATACAAAATGTAGCTGGTTGAGTTGCATACTTTTCAAACAGCCATTGAAACTAAAATAAGTTACTACTAGTTTTTGGTAAGAGCAACGCTAAAAATAGGAGCTCAGCGCCTCAAACGTTTTTCGGGTGAGTTTTGGCAGTGAATGAGATGGTTGCTGTCATCCCTAAATCCAGCTGGTGATAAATAATACGGTAATTGCTTTTTTCAGCATCAGTTGAAAAAGACTTTCAGAACCTGTGTAACTTTCATGTACAACTTTATGAACCACTCTGCTTATAAGCATATTATGTAGAAGCACTATGATTGTTTTATATTCAAATGCATCAGTGTTTTCTCTGCTGTAAATGTATTTTACCCAAAGACCTAATCTGTGCTTTGAGGACAATGAATTATCTCTGTAATCTTGTCTTTGTGCTGACATACCAATTCACAAGAATTCCTTTTGAGTATCAGTCAATCAGTGAAGTAATTTAATCAATGGCTGTATAGATGAATTTTGATGAATGTCTTCCAGGGGCAAAGCTGAGTTTGCTATTAGCATTAACATCACAGGTCTTTCAGAAAAACTCTGCTTTACAAACTAGAGGCGATGTTAAGACCGCTCCTTGTCACATGATTTAATTGCACCCCTGGGGTCTAACATGCCTGTACAGGAATGTGAGCTCATGCCTTAGCGTTATCATGCTGCCACAGTGCAACTAAAGAGCACGGCTTTTCAAGAGCGTGTCTACGACAGTTTTTTTTTCCGTTTTTTTTCTTTAGATCTGTCTGCCAGCTTTAGGCATGAGTCATTTGCACACACACTCAGGAGCAAAACAAACACACATATAGCTTATAAAGATAAAACCTGATTGAATTAGTTTAAACCCGATTTTATGGCTTCAGAGGTGAGCGTGTTCATTCTGTGAGAGGCACACCATGCTCCCTCATCAGCCAGCCCACATGCTCATAGCCCATAGTAAGCTGATTACTAGTCTGCTTACAATTGGCTGAAGCCATACCACCAGGACCCTCTGCTGCTCTGCGTACACACACACACACACACACACACACACACATGCACTTTAGCAGTTGAGGGGTTCTCTATGACAGCTGGCTGGTGGGAGAGAAAGGTATGTGAAGCCAGATTTTCTGATGTCACAACCTGGGGCGTGGCATTAAGGTAGTCTTGGTGAGTGCAGGCATTGTGAAGCTGACTCTGTGTGACCCTCTCTGTGGATCTATGGCCCATGGCAGCTCTGCAAACCAGGAGATTTAAGGCAGGAATTGAAAAGGTAAGACAAACAGCAGAGGGAAAAAATAGGTCAGGCCAAAAGGTTTCCTGTACCTGTTAGGAGGGTAACTAAGGGACTTTTACACTTTTGAGTGACGTGAGGAGCAGATGTGCGTGTGCAAGCTGTCAGATCATTCTTAGCATGCCATCCACACTGCCTTGCTGAATCTAGTATGCCTACAGGCTGCAATTCCCACTACTATGCATTTTGCTTAAACATTCTGTAGGACCTATGAATGCATGTTTTTCCAGCAGTTCCTGTAGATGGAAGGGAATAGGTACATTCCACATGGAGTCCCGTGCATTGTTCCCAAAATACTGTGGGTGTAGTCCGGTAGCAAGCAGGATGGTGTTTTGGCACATTGTTCAGAGCTCAGAACACACAAACACCTTTCCTCAATAGAGGAATGGGCCGACTGGCTGCTTTTACAGGAGCACTGCACCAAGCAGCCGTTTTACAGACTTTAGTCCAGGTGCGCTTTTCGGTCATGACCTCGACTAAGCCACAAGATAGCAATGAAATCACCCCTCATTTGCCCCAGATCACTCCTTCATGAACTGGGCAGACACATTTTTAAAACATTGTTCATATTTAGTTACAGTGATTGTCTTTACCTAGAGATAATGGAATTCTATGAAAGCCTTCCATAATCTTCTTTCTTGTGAAAGCTGCAGCCTGTACCAGCTGTAATAATGAGAAGTGGAATTCCTGGAATCTGCACGACCCTCGTGGCTCATTTCTCTTTGCCTCCCCACAATATTTGCTAACGCAGATAACCAACTTGGTCGCTCAGTCTCTGTTGCATGTGTTTCCAGTGATGTGTATTTGTGTAAGATTTAAGAGTGGAAGGCATCTTTGCTGAGTAAGTAGGAAAAACATCAGTCAGGCTCCAGCAGTCACTCCTCTGCCTCCCTCGAGACCCACACACTTTTAATAATGCTGTCGGAAATGGGTGTGTTAGACTGTTATGCTCGGCTAGTAGGTAAAAATCAGACCCGGCTTATTAAGTGCACGCTTCAGTTCACGAATCGAGGAAGTAATTTGACCTGCCAAGGTAAAGCAGGCTGTTTCCTTCTGCTGAACGGAACCGTTAAGAGTGATTTTAAGGACAAGTGGAAACATGATCATCTTCATGTGTCATTGTAGCCTTTCATGGGCGAGCAGTAGAGCCTATTCTGCAGTTCCAAATGCAGTAGAGCAATACAGTTTATTTGTATGGTGAAGACTGTGTTCTTTAAACTGTGAATGCTACCCCGACCATGACTGCTGTCTATGTGTACTGTAGTTTACCATTCATTTATTTGTATGGTGAAGACTGTGTTCTCTGCATAGTGAATGCTACTCAGATATGATTGCTGTCTATGTGTACTGTAGTTTATTACTCATTTATTTGTATGGTGAAGACTGTGATCTCCACACAGTTCATGCCACCTGGATTTTGACTGCTGTCTGTGTGTACTGTAGTTTACTACTCATTAGCCTCGATTAAAAGTTTCACGGTACAGTCTGGAACTGCTTAAATGTAACTGGAACGGAATGGTGTGAATTATACAGTTAATCGCACCACAAAAGGACTGAAAGGAAACCCGCAACTCTCAAAATCTGGAGGGTTCAGATAAAAGTTTAATCAGTTCTGCTTCAGTGAAAATGAGTTATGTTCATGTAGAAATTCAGCTTTTCAGCTTTTTAGTTACTTATTTACTCCAGCAAAGCACCCATTGCCCCTTTCTTTTCTCTTATGAATAACATCTTTGTTTTCCTGTTCTCTGATATTCCACCATATCTGAAGATCAGTAAAGAACCCCTTTCTCCTGCTGGTATTCCAGTTATTTGAAAAATGGGATTAGATACCTGTGTTTCATTGCGTCCCATTCTCTTTCTAAACGCAACAGGGATAAAACTATTGAATGTTCTTCTCTCCCGCGGTGTCCGTGTATTGTAGAAATGAACCAAGACTAAGCCTTTAAAATGAATACTTGCGAGAGGAATCTATATGTTCTTCAACATCATGTGCCATTCACAGTTAGCTTTCTGAGTTTCAGACCTCTTCGTTTAAGGGCACACAAACCATCTGCAGCTGTGGCGCATACTTCTCACAGCACCAGGTGTTCACCAAACAAAGCGGGCAGTGTGCCGACAGCATCTGTTACCATGTGTTCCTATGGCTGAAGTGGCATGTTGAGATGGGGTTGGCACAGTTCATTAATGCCATTAATGACTCGGACAATCTTGGGGATCGGATCAAGGCTCTAATACCCCATACTCTATTAGAATCTGCTCTTGAATGACTCAGCATTCCCCTCAAATGAGGGAAAAAAAAAAGGATGACCATTATTTCCAGTTATCACACAGAATGCTCTAGCTTCTGTAAACTATGTTGCTGGTTTCTGTTAGGTTCGTCGTTTCACATTAAGTTAGGTGTGTCATTTATGAATGGGCCTGCCGCGATCAGATCTCTGTGATAGCAGGTTCTGGGGGAGGAGGCCTTTCACAGGTCAGGCTAGAACATGTCAGCCGCTGAAAAGCACAGTGCCAGTACATGGAAACAGGGCTTTGTTTGAGGCACCCCATCACGTGGGCACTGTGTTTACACGCCTGTCTGAATATTAGAGCCAGAGGGGTAAACAGACCTCTTCACAAAAGAGAACTGTACTCACTGTTAAGCACTACGGTCATTCTAAGGCGTTTTTCAGGAGTGAGTGCTCACTATCAGAAGCCTAGATCTCTTTTTATCAATCAATAGCTTCCACTTACCTGACATGAAAACAATGACCACTGCTATTAGTTGATTAACGATGATGAGAAATGCTAATCATCTGAGAGAAGTGAATTGTTTGAGATGCCATCTGTGCATTATCTGAAAGAAATGTGTTATTATTGTTTTTGAGGCATTAACGCTCAATTTGTAAATCTGTGAAAAATGGACTTTGGACCTTTTCAGTGCAGGGATTTGTTTATGTGTCCAACTCTGTTTTCAAGCTTTCGACATAATTTGCTAGGACAGTTTGCTTGCTGGAAGCCTTTTTATATGTTTCTACATCAGACTACACAACACTCATTAAGCTAGTCTTGATTTTAGCCATCTTGACTTCTTATCTCTTGATCATTTTTATTTATACAGCATTTCATTTAGCTGCAAAGTATCAAAATTATTTTCACAAGAAGATGAGCAGGAAGAGTGAAAAGATAAATATTACAGTCAAAATGATATAACGACATAATTACAGACTAAATGAGGCGTTTGGCATGGCTTGTGCTGATTGTTTTAGTGTTGAGAAAATGTGATTGTTGGCAGAAACGACTGGACTGATGACGTATGTGAGTATATGAGTGTATGTGTTGTGCCTCTGTAGTTGAAAAAGCCTGCTTTATTTACTGCTGACTCTTCTTCAAGGCGGTTGTGTCACATGATATTTCAGGTTTGTTTTCAACACAATCATAAGTGTATTGCATTATTGACACTGATCATGTGGAACAGGGCTCCATGCCCTTCAGATGGAAGGAAAGCATGTCTCAGATGAAGTCATGGATTAGTTGGCAGTCCAGTTTGTCATCTGGCATTCTCCAGCCTGGTATTGAGCTATAGCTGAAGTCTTCTATCATGCTTAATTTGTGTGTGTTTGTATATTTGTATATGGGGCTGGTTGTAAATGGATGTGTGGAAAAGGAGCAGATGTGCAATGCAAAAGCTCTAAAAGCTCTAATGGGAAATCTGCAGTTTCAGATCTTAGCTATTCGAAGGTCAAAGTGTGCCTACTGGTCTGCTGATTTACTCTTACAAAAACAAGTGAGTGTTTACTTTGGCTTTTTCCTTTCACAGCTGTAGACAAGTCAAAGATAGCATGCAGTCCAAATGTATACATGTTTCAGGAGCATTCTGTCCTGAGTAGATGGATATTTGTTCCTCAGGGATGGATTATGTGTAAGGCTCTGCAGGGAGCCCACTAAGTCAAATGAAATTCAAGTAATTAGAACAAAATGAAGTGCGGTGGAGTAAAGTGTGCATTGGGGTATTAGCGCAACAGCAGATGGTTTTGTGGGATTTCTTTCAGGCCAACTGTACACCACAAAATACTCAGTGTGTCTGTCTTGATATCATAAACTTCTTTTTTGTCGCTCTTTTGGCAGGGTCCCGCTTATGTTTGGATTATTGAGACATTTGGACCAAACTTTCTGGTCCTTCCTAATATAGACTCAAATATTTGTAACCCCTCACCTAAATATTACAGCAGCATGCAGCATGTTTTTCAGAGAGTGATGCAATAGACTGATGTTCTATTGAGGTCCGAGTTGCTTAATCATGCAAAATTAAGTAGTGTCTAGCGGAATGCCAGGATAGAGACCTTTTCCTTCTTCCAGTTGGGCTTAAAGTGACCAGCCTGAGTCCCGTTCTTTGTGCTTTCATCTAGCGTTTCCTCCTTTCATCTCACTGAATAAATCGCTTCATTCTAGTGTCTTGTGACTTCTGTGTAAAGAGGATCCAAGCTGGCTCATTTAATAGCTGCTTGCTTTGAGTCTTGCCTGAAGGATCGCTTTCAGCTCATTTCACGCAGAGTTTGGTCTGATTAGGGTGTTTTCCATGATAACGGAAACAGTTCAGTTTCAATTACCATAAAACTTCAGAGATATGAAACAAGATTTGTTATGTTTGCTCATCCTAGTTGGGTTGTTAGAAAACAGGGAATATCCTCCAGGAGCAATTTCCTCAGGACAGTTTCACATTCCTGTGTACCTTTTACATGACAAGAGCATCAAAGCCTAAACTGGTGGGTTGTACAGTGTAATGGACAAACACTACTCAGCAGAAACCACTGTACTTCATGGCTTAAATCAAATCTGCCCTGTGCTGTCCATAGGTGGGTGTGCAGCTGGCCACATTCCCAGCTTGAATGGTGGGTTAAAGATTCTGTCTGTCCGTTCATAAGTGTAGACTTATTCTTGCACCAGGATCGCAGTGGCTTTCTTGAAGTTAACTAAAAAGGGGGAATGTACCAAAGCAAACCCCTTTGGAGTGTAACAGTACAGAAAATGGGAACTTTGGCTTGATGCAAATCATATTTTGATACAGCAAAAAGTAACGAGGGGTTGTTTTGCTGCTACATTTTTATGTTTATTTCACGATTGTTTTTTCAATGTTTACGTTCTTATCCCAAATAGTGTTCTGTTAGTATACAGAGTCAATTCAGTATGCACTTAAATTAAGTTGTCCAGAACAGTGATCTAAAGTCAAATGGTTCTTTACCTACCGGAGCTTTTTTCAGAAGTGCACGCTTTGCTTCTTTTAATTGACGGTTCCATGCTGTAGTTCAGGCGACCATTTGATTACTATCATTTGCTACATCTAATGTAATAGATAAAACATGAGAACTGCTTGAGCAGTGAGTATCTATAGGTGTGGTGCTATCTCTTTCTAAAGTGGTGTCTGTCTCTGTGTTTTGCAGGAGGTCATCTAAAAGCAAGGCTCCCCCTCCTCCACCGGTGCTGCATGGTCCGCAAGTGTCACCAAGCATTCCTGTGTTCCCCAATGCTGCTATGGACCAGAAGGAGAATCTACTGGAGCAAGAGCTGCTGTTGACAGTGGTGCTGCCTGAGGGAGTGGAGAAAACCACGGTTGTGCATGGCAGGTGAGGTGCTTGATGGTGCTTGAGCAGTGCCCTGAGGCTGCTGAGATGTCTGACAAATGCTCCAGTGCTGCATGACAGGCAAAATCCACAAAATACAATTTAGATTAAATGTTTGGGCAGTTAACCAGCTGTTTTTAAGAAGGTAGCACTTTGGTCCTGAAATACTGAAGTGATACAAATTCATATCCCTTCATATCCACCGGTTTCTCCAGTGCAGTCTTATATAACAGTATGCCGAGAGACAGGTGCTACATTGCAGGTGATTAGTCAAATACCATAAAGGTTCTTTATGAAGGTATTTCATCTCATTGATGAAATATGATGCTACAGGCTAAATGTGTGTGCCCATAGATTCTGCTATCTAGAAAAGTAACTGTATGCATGTTTAATGAGCGACTATAATAATGCTGCTTGGCAACTGCTACTCTATTCCAAACACAGGGTGATGAAATCCAAATGCTTAAAATCAGTAATCAGGAATTTCCAAACTGCATCATGGCCTCCTTAGCGCTAGAACTGAAGAAACAGATCATGATACTTGTAAAATATTGTGCAATTTTGTGGTTGCATTATTGAGAAAGATTTTTCTGTAACCATGAACTATTTTGTTAGTTGCAGTGATTGTTGACTGGAACTTTAAGGTACCGTGCTGCATTAACACTCTAAATATGTAGTCCAAATGTAGTAAAAGAGACCCTCCCCCCTTTAGTTTTCCCAAGTGAGGAGATGTGACCTGTGCTGAACTTTTGATTTTGAGGACATCAGAGAGGAGGGCATGGTGCGAAGTGAGATCATTAAGCTCATGAGGGCATTACGTCAGTTTTGAAGCAGCTGAATTTACTGCCTCACTGAGTCAGATGGGTGGTGCTGAAGACTGCTGCAATGAGCTTAGGAGAGGAAGAGATAAATGTTTCTACATCTAGAGTTCTTGAATTTCAGTCTTTTGTCTGCCTTGTATGTATATGGATACATAGCACAATGACCATTCAGTGATCAACATTCAATATTTATTTTTCCAGCAATCCAGATTAAGCCTTTAGAACTGCCATTCATAGGCTTTTGAATGGTGAACTGACAAATTTACAGTGCAGCCTTTATCCTTGTCCGGTCATCGGTGCTGTTGTGCAGCTTGGGTACAGAATGGGCATTGGGAAAAAATAGCCATTGTAGAGGAGTAAAAAAACCAAATAAACAAGCATCTCTCTACTTTTTCATACTCAACATGGGACTAAGTTTAATACAAAAGGATTATGCTTCTTCTCCTTTTTTTTTACTTTTAAATATGCTTGGAGAGCTAAGATTGTTCTCTGGCCTTTTACTAAGCAGGATTAAACTGTAGCCAGTGTATTTCCTAAGGCCTCTCAGATTCTGACATTCCAGGAGCAGTTGGAAAGCATTGTGTAGCTCATTCTGTGTCACTAAAGGATTTTCCACTCTCAATATGCTATACGGCAGACATATTTTGAAGTCTACATGGTGTCCTTTTACACTTTGAGTGAGAAAAAAAGCAATGGCAAGAATTTTAATTGCTCTTACCTAATGATGTGACTAAGACACTAAACTGTTGGTATAGTATACAACCGTGCTATTTACAACGTAATAATTGATAACATTTCTGAAAAAGCAGACTATATATTGCTCAAGCCAACGACCAAATGTTTTTTAGGGACGTTTAACTTAACAAATACATGATTTGCTTAAAACCCTGGAGTTCCAATGCAATTTGTTTTTTTTTCCACTGGCATAATATTACTCATTCAAATGAGTGTACTGCACTGTACACTCAGCACTTTTTAAGAGTTCCTACTGGTGATATTATAAAACGAAAGCTTCAGGACACAGTGCTTAGACAATCTTAATCTATGTCTCTCTTTATTTATTAACATTGAGTGATCGTATTTTGTATTTATTTTGCAGTAAGCCCATGATGGACCTGCTGGTGATGCTTTGTGCGAAGTACCATCTAAATCCATCAGGTCACACAATTGAGCTGGTCTCCACCAACAAGAACCATGTTAAGTTCAAGCCCAACGCCCTTATCGGAGCACTAGAGGCCGAGAAGGTTCTGCTCAAGCCAAAAGGCATGGAGGACAGGAATAAGAAGACTGGACCACAGATGCCAGAGGTAAAGCTCTGGTCTCTAATTTGCTCTGGAAAATGTAGCATTTTCTATTTAGACGCTGCAGTCTTTCTGTAAACATGTCAAGATTTGACTGTTATTCCATTTCTCATGTACTATGTTTAGCCTTTGCATTTACTGAGCGGTTTAATGTTTTTAAATGCCATCTCATTTGGTGAAACTGCTCCTGGGCTATGTTACTTCTTCTCCTTCTGTTTCTCCTTGTGCATCCTTCTGGTTATCTGATTGTGTCTCTTTTTCTCTCTTCCTCAGGCTACAGTGCGTATGGTAATAAATTATAAGAAGACTCAGAAGACAATTTTGCGGGTGAACCCTCGACTCCCTCTGCAGGAGCTACTGCCTGCTATCTGTGAGAAATGTGAATTTGAGCCGCAGAGCACTGTGCTGTTGCGGAATGTGCACTCCGAGGATCCGCTGGACCTGAGCAGCTCCCTCACCGAGCTTGGGCTCCGGGAGGTTTATGCAAGAGACACACGGGGTACGACCAATAACTCTAGTGACTTATTAGAAACTTATTAGAAAGGCAAACATACGTTTCTAAAGTCCCTCATAGTGATTTCCTCTTAGTTTCAGTGGCATTTTATTAACTTCATATTTATTGTTCTCCAAACAGTTATTGGTCCAGCAAGCTTCCCTCCATCACCAACTCATTCAGGTATCAAGTGTCACTCATTCAGTTGTATTAACTTCGTCACAAATCAGAATTTTTCATAGTTTCTATGTTTAAATTAAAATTTCCCTCTGCCTCTCTGGGATAAATTCCATTCTAAATCTCGTTTTTTACCTGATTGAGTAATTATAGTTTGTGAATTTATCTAACAGATGTAATTCAACCGGGCAAGGACAAGCACCAGAAAGAAAAAGAAAATAAGGGGCTTTTTGGCTTGTTTAAAAGAGGAAGTAAGAAGAAACAGGATCAGGTAGGTGGTGTTTTAATTCCCTCTTTGTTGTGGTGTTTTCATAACAAACATGCATGAACATTTGCAACAGCTGCAACACTAAAGCACTTTAATATTAGGGTAATTAGAAGACAACAGAGTGGTTATTAGTTAAAATGATCTTCAAGGTCTAGGTCACTGGTGCAGCAGGTTTGGGAGTGTACTTAGAGGGAAAGGGGCAGAAAGAACATTGTGAAAGTCATTTACTAAGCTAATTTGTGTGGCACTGCTGGGAGTTCATGGCTGATGGAGTTAAATGTTTGCCTTGGGTGCCCTTTAAACTTTGCATGGGCAAGCACTGAGCTGTTCCATTGGTCAGTGCTTATGCTTGTCCTTGTACACAAATCAGGAGTTTTGCTGACTCAGGACTGGCTTAATCTGAAGAATGTACCTGCCAGTCATGAGTGTGGGGGCTGTGATTGGCTCTTTCTCCCAAAAGGCTGTGAAAGTCAGGAAAGTTTTGCTGTTCTGTCATTCTGTGAAGGCTTCGACGGTGAGTGCTCCAGCGTCTCCAGTTCATAGGAAACAGAGACCCGTCAGCATGAGCTCCCTGAGCACACACTCGCCCACATACGACTCCAACACGATGCCCTCGGACACACCGAAAAAGAGGCGCGCCCCCTTGCCGCCCAACCTGATGCCCTCAGATCTCAGCCATCAACAAAACAACGCTCAACCAGCCGCTCAGCCTGATGGCAACCAGGTATGTGCCTATATTTATTGCTTCACAGTGAATGCTTGAGTTATTAGCGGGCTTGGCTTGTTAATAACAGAGCTGCTTTGTGCTTTGTTCTTCACCCTGTCACATGTGGAGCACCCTCAATCAAAACTGTCTCGTTATTCTTTGCTCTGTTTGTTGTGCCAAAGCAAACTCTCAGGTCAATCAGTTCATATCAAGATGACAGAATACAGGAATATTTCTTACAAAATTTTGTTCAGAGTGTAACAATATATTAGTAAATATATTAGCAACACTCTGAGCCGTATTTGTCAAAAATAATCATTTTATTTTTAAAAGCACTCCACAAATGTTATTCTCCAAAGAGCTCTGATAGGCACTGACATCAATACAAGGAAACAGAATGTGTACTTTTCATTGTCGCCAAGACAAACATTATTCAAACCTTGGTGTTCTCAAACTTTTGATGGCCACTGTACATTGTGTGACTGACCTCTCTGTTTTGTGAAGGTCACTGCGCCTCTGAGTCGTAGTTCCTCGACTGGATCCTCATTAAAGAGGAGCAAGAGGAAGGCCCCTCCGCCTCCCACCTCCCCCAGCAGTCCCACTGCAGCCCCTCATGAAGCTTCGCAGGACAGGACTGTGACAGGTCAGTCCATGGCCTCTTTCAGTGAATAAACACTCACATGCACAAATTCACAACATTCCTCTCACAGCAGCCTTACCCGACACTGTCAGTATGACATGAACACACAGCCGGTCTTGTGCCGTTACATGCTAAAAACGTAATCATTAAACATCACTTTTGCGCTTTTACCATTAATGTGGAGATTTTCACCTTGACAGAGTTGAACAGCTGCACTTTGGTCAGCATGTAAACACAGAGGCATAGAGACGAAAATGTGTGCTGGGCAGGCTGCTTTCAGTTCACTTTTGTATACATTCTGCCTCCTAGTGGTCTAAATGGGGCATCACTGCTCTTTAATGCTCTATTAATGTTTCCATTTTCTCCTTTTCGAGTTCATGCACTTCTGAACAATATTCTGCTTTGCCTTATGACTCCAGGTAAAGCACTCCATAGAAACAGAAATGGGTTTGATTATATTATTGTAAGCCTGTGAGGTGGCTGTGTGAGAATAGATTTCGTATTCGATTTGAATATGCATATCTGCTGTATCTGAATTGACCTGCAAAACAGGTCCACAATGCATAAGGCATGTACGGTATAAGTATA
>JBBPCY010000002.1:18009356-18020204 GCA_037974405.1 Brachyalestes nurse | reverse complement strand
TGTGTGAAAGCTTTGGTGCTGTAATATCATCACTAAAAACTGAACTTCAGTCTGGTCGTTTCAGTTGGGTCACTTAACTGCTATGACAGACCTCAGTGATGTCAGTGGAAAAAGCTAAATTCAATTGTGAATCAAATTTCCTTTGTTTAAATGAGTATAACAGTGAGCCCTTTCCATCCCTTTTTCCATCATAACTGTGAAAAGAAGGAAGCTACGTCAGATCTAACTCTTGGCACAGCGAAGCCTTTAAAATGTGCAGAGCTGTTCTCCTATATATAATGGTATCTTGACACCCAGTGTTGTTTAAATACACAATTGTGTTTAATAGATGAAGTTACACAGACTGTGGAGGCTTTAATTACTGTTGGTCTTTGAAGTAGAAGCATGCTGTAGGAATTTCACTGGGGAGTAGCAGACTTTACAATATGTATTCACACTTTTTACCCTGGGTAATGTGAATGGAGACATACAGGGGGTCCTCGAGTTACGCCACACATCCGCTCAATCGACAGTGATGTGACCCGAAATTTGCTGTTAGTCGAAACAGACCCTATCTTAAGTTGCTTACCGATACTAAAACAGTTGTAAAATTATAAAAACACAACTAAGCCACTATGCGTTACTGCATATTCTTCCACCACACGCAACGAAACTAGTTAGCCAACGTAGTCTGTAAGTACGAGTGGGAGTGGGAGTGCGAGTGGGAGTGAGCGTTGTAAACTCGAAATGTTGTATATCGAGGCTATTGTAACTCGAGGACCCACTGTATTCCTTTCTGTATTTCTGTCATTACATTGCTTTGCTCTTGCTCTTAAAGCAGCTGTAACTCTTCACTTTTCAGACTGACCAGAAGAGGGCATATGACAGCCTGGCTTTGCAGTTCTCTCTGCTGTCTGCTGCTTCTTTCTTCTCTTACGAGATCCTTTCATCCTTCTCTTCCTCATGTGGTGGCCTCGTCTTCCTCTTTCACCATACTTTAACTTATCTTCATCTCAGTGTTTGTCATTTTTGCTTTCGTTTCCGCTTCTCTTTACTGCGTGTGGACATTTTTTCTGTCAATGTGGAAATCCTTTTGTAATAACTTTGTAGTTCAGTACAGACGGCACTGAATATCTTTTTTTAAAAAGATGTTTTATAAAACTGATGTTTTGCTTTTTTAGATAGTTATTGGAAAAATAATGTTTTTTTCCTAAAGATTTTATCCCTATGTATTTTCCTTTTGATACTACAGTGGTGTTTTTATGATCTCAATAGTCTTGTACTGTGATCTTTTAGGAGTGTTTCATTCTATTCAGATTTATTGAAGTAATGCACTGAGTCTTATTCATTTATCTTGGAAAAGAACTCTCTGTGGCTAGCTTCCATTAGGCTTATTAACTTAATGTTTTTTAGGCTTTTCTCTATTGTCACACTGTCCTCTCTTGGCTTTTAATACCATGCTTTATTTTCTTCAGTGAACATAAGTGTGCCTCATCCAGGGAGGTAACCTAACAAGGGCTCTCATTGTAACCATGACATGTTTTACTTTTCAAAATGTCTGCGCAATACCCAGAGACTGAGCGGTGAAAGCACTCGTAAAAACGCATTGTTTTGCTTAGATGTGATAGCAAGTTTTCCATAAAAGCAAGTGAGGGAGCAACAGAGGGGGACTAGCTTTTAGGGAGTAAGTGCACTCTAATCAGGGATTTGAATCTGCAGACAGACTCTGCTCGTTGTTCATAACCACACAAAAGCAGCCTCTTGAGACATGGGAGGATCCTTCGTTCAGTTCGCTTTCTTCTATGCATATTTTTCAAACGGAGCTGAAACTTTCTCTCTGCCACACTGGGTTTTCTGATCTTCAGTGACACGTCCCTTTATTCCGCTGCATTTGTGTTTGTGTGCTGCATTTTAAATGAGCCTTTTGTCTTTTGTAAGTAGCTTAGAGCTTGTGATGTCTTACAGTATGTCAGCGGTATGTTCTGAAGTCTCTGTAATAAAGTGCTGCTAAAGTTTGGACTAGTCTCTGACTGCCTGTGTCTCCAGCCCTGCCTAGCTCCCCCGCCGACAGCAATAATCGACTTCACAGAGGAGGAGAGGGAGGCGTGGAGAAAGGCAATGAAAAAAGGAAGGGGGGGGGCAGAGTAGAAAAAGAAAGATATACAAAGAAAGGGATTAAGATATATAGGGAGCGAATGGTAGGAAAAGACAAGGGCATAGAAGAGCAAAAGAAAAAAGGAGAAAAAAGGGAATGAGAGAGAGAAAGGGGAGAGACAAGATAGAGTAAATCCCAGTTTCTGAATGTCTGTATCTATATCCATGACACTTCACAACTCCAGAGATAGAGGGGAGGGAGCAAAGATAGAGTGAGAGAGAGAGAGAGAGAGAGAGAGAGAGTGAAAGAGAGATCACAGAGCGCTCTGCAGAGAGAAGCTCTCTCTTTGAATATTCCTTCTGCTCTCCAGTCCCCAGCGACAGCCCTTGAAGTGCTGAATGCAGTGCTGGCGGAGGGCGCGAGGGAAGCGAGACGTCTTAATTAAGAGCGATTCACTCAGTCTGAAGAGCGGCGCTACAGCGCTTTAGCTTCCCTGCTCCACTCTCACATTAATACTGAAAGTGCCAGATAACCCACTCCTATCAGCCCATTATGTAAGCTGCTCCTGGTTACTGCAGAGGAGGAAAATATGGGTGTCTTTATTAAGACATCCATGCTCAGACGGGCCACTGAGAGAGATTTCTTCAAAAAAGAAGCAGATAGAGAACCATCCAGATATTCTTCAAAACTTCATAGGCAAAGCTCCAACTTACAGGACACATTTTATAACGTAAATAGATTGTACACGTTTTAACTCAGTCAGTTGACTGCACTTAGATTTTATTTGTATAATGATTTTATCAGTTATCATGGTCCCTAAGCAGCTTTTCAGTGGTTTGGACATTAACCCCTACAGAGCAGGCCAGCTCCCAGACGCATCAAGAAGAAGCCTTGAGAAGAACCAAGCTTCAAAAGAGAAGCCCATCTTACAGTCTGTGACAGCACTAAATAAAGTTATAGGAAAAAAAGAAACTTAAAAACTGAGACATTCTAATGGTACCAACCAAGTATTTGGGATAATCCAAATAACAAATGATGTAGACAGATTTTGTTGCGTGGTGTAGGTGACAGAAAAAGGATTATTGCAAGATTATAAGTTCATGGGGTATTTGAATGAAAGTAGTCTCTATAGCATCCAGAGTATATTGTTGTCTATAAAAACATATTTATCTCAACCCTGTAATCTGCAAAATGCTTTGATGGATATACATTACAGTTCCGTTGTTTACATTAACTACACAGGATAGTATACATGTATAAAATGATTCCAATGTGTAGGAAGCTGTAAAAAACAGAGATTTTAGATGTGTCTGCATTGATGAACAGAGCTGTAAATAATCCCATTGTGATTGAAAAAGCTGTACAACACCAAAAACTTTAATCAGAAATTAGTATAATTGCACAAAGAATGCCTGTGTGTGTGTGTGTGTGTAAGATAGATGTCTCATTACAAACTTGTGATTTAATGCTACAGGGTTGCCACCAGCCCTTGAGGAAATCCAGGAGAAAGAAGAGTCTCCTGCAGCTCTTGTTACCCCTGAGAACTCCAGTCCTGCAAGAGCCAGCCCCATCTCCCCCAGTCCTGAGAGCCCCAGCCCTGTCCAGGAGCTGCTGGAGGATGATAGCAGTATCAACCTGTCTGCTGACGTCTCGATGGACTCAGGTAGAGCAGGTACCGCCTCACCCTCTCAGGACTCAGAGATGGAGAATGTGGCACCACCTGGGGGGAGCTCAGAAGAAATGTCATGTGACCTGACCACAGATGGCAAGTACGACACTCTCGCAGATGAAAAAAAATGTTTTTTTAGCCTGTTGGAGTTGCCAAAGCTTTACATGATTTTCACTCCTGACAGATTAGCTGCAGACTCAGGGGTTAATGGAGATCAGCCAGAGACTGAAGCCTCACTCCAGCCAGCAGACAATGGTGTGTTGTTTTTCCATTCCAACTGTGATGGTGCTATTTATTTAACAAGCTTGACAGGCTTGTGTGCATCACCTGCACAAACAGAAAGAAGTAATAGTGACAGATAACCTGAGAGAAATAGTTAAAAGTAAGGTTCTAATCATACTCACATGATTGTGCTTGACTCTTTATAATTGTCTTGTTCAGCTGAAATTGAGGAGCAGATTGAAGCAGGCTGTTTGACTGCAGAAAACTCCACAACTGCAACGGAAGAAAGCAGTTCTGCCACAGGCATCTTGGAGGACAACACATTCCAGGGTGCTGCTTTGTCACACAAACATGTAGTCACACACACTCAGCGAGCAGAGCCCCAGGTGCCTCCTAGGCCCGGCCCTGCGGAAACCTCAGGGCAGCCGGCACAGGAGGCCGCCCCTGCTGTGAGTCTAACTCACACACAGATTCAGACAGAGATGTGGTGCGAGTCTACTGAACCTGAGGCTTCACCCAGCCCAACAGAACTGATCCCTTCTTTGTCTTCAGCCTCAGATAGCTCAAAGCGGGATATGGCTACATCTACAGAGGAGCTCCACACACATGAGATTCACCCAGCTTCAGTTCACAGCCCTGAGAAACAGCCATCTGAGGGTCAGATGTCCACACACATTCCCTCAGCCACTAAAGCAGGCAGCTTGCAGTACATTACTGAGTCTGAGCCTAAACCCAAACCCTCCAACGAGGTCACCCGCAATTACATCCCCAAAGTGGGCATGACCACCTACACCATTGTGCCTCAAAAGTCCTTGGACAAGCTGCGTTTCTTCGAAGTGGAGCTAACACTCGAGTCCCCCAGTACGGCTCCAGCTCAGGAGGTAAGCAGTGGAGGGTCGGAAAGTTCTGAGCAGCCTCTTGGTATTTCTTGCCAAACTACAGCGCCTCCTCAGTCCACAAACATCCCTGCTACTGCTCTCATGTCTGGGAGCAGCGAATTGTCCCACTCTCTTCCCTCATCTCCAGCATCGCCTGAGGCTGATGGCTCCTCTTTCACAGCAGTTCGAGCAGGCCCTGAGGTTAAGGAGAAGAAAGTTCCACCTACGACCAGGCCCAAACCAGCTTCTTTCCGCTTACCACAGCACAAAAGAACACCTGGGAGTTATGTAAGCTCAGCAGCAGTGAGGAGCTTGAGCGTGAGTGACAGCAGCAGCAGCACTGCTGCAGGGGGCCAGAGGGAGGCCCTAGGCAGCCCACGGAGAGAGAGTTACCCTGGGGCAACACAGGAGAGCTTCCCTCCGCCTACACCAGCCGCTCAATCTGAAGAGAAAAAAGAGACTGCAGAAGTGCTGCATGTTGCTTCACCGCTGCCTCCGCTGAAACAGGAAGGGCCGGATAGACCCACTCACACCTACTCTGTGCTCTCCTCAAGAGAAGCTGAAGCATCCGGTGGGACAGGACGCCCCCCGTTGCCCCGCCAGATGAGTCTTCCCTCCAGGGAGCCTACCGCTGGCCTGACCCTGGAGAAGCTGCGCAGCTTTGCAGCGCCTAAGCCATACTCCCCCACCACACCATCCCGCTTTGCCCAGGCTGTCTCTTCCGCAGTAAAAAGATCAAATTCCCTTACCCTCAGTCCTGTGGGGCACTACGGCCGCAAGGTGCCCCTAGCGCTCACCCAACACAGTCCCATCAGAGAGTCACTTGACATACCTGAATCACCTACTACCACTGTGAGTATGACGTCTTGCTTCTGTTTTGAATCCCTTAAACTTTTAAGGCTAATCATTACGGTACAGTTAGTTCTGACCTCACAGTGTGATTGGGTAATTGTAGTAGCAGCCAGAAACGCAAACCAGCATCAATAAAACCAAAACACTCCCACTGTAATCCACCAAGTTGTCTACCCTAGCTGCGAGTGGGAGTGCTCCATTTTGGATGGATGTATTACCCGTAGCTATTTTAAATTTTAATATTATCATGCTGATTCCATTTTAAATACTGGAGGTAAGCCAGGCACCTTTCATCAAAACACAGAGACACATTGCAGGGTGAAGAAATGAACAAAACTGAGACATTTAAATGGAAATTGCTTTCGTTTATGGAAGTGTCAGTTAGTATTTCAGTTTAAATGCTATTGCATTTAAATGTTACACAAATGTAAAATGTTTAGGCAGTTCTCTTAAGCTCTCGAGCTCACTCAAGTCCATAGTCTAGTTTGTTTCCACTTTGATTTGAAGGGTAACATTTCCAGTGAAGACATCCTTAAGTTTTCGCAAGAGTAGCATTTACATATGTCTAGTTAGTCTAGCTGGTATTTTCCCAATAAAAGTGAATATACACTGAATGTATACACACAATAGGTTAACTGAATAAAAAGCATACAGTTTCTATTACCCTGACGCACATGCCTTTTTCACCTATGTACTAGAATCTCCTTCACTGGAGCTTACTGTATGTCACTGAGGTCATCTCTGTGTGTGCTCAGTTAGGGAAGAAAGCACTGTTCTTTTCTTTCAGCTTGCACAATATGTCATTTTCTGTCCATGGCATCATGACACAACACCTCTGAAAAAGCTTTTGTTTGATGATGGGATAGAATGTGCGTGTCATCTCATGCATTGACAAACGATCCCATGTATTTGTTTCTCTATGGTGTCAGACAAAACCTCTATCTAATAGCATGTCTGTGAGGTGTGTCACAGTGTCAGTGTCTCCATCATCAGCCAGCTGCCTAAGGGAGCACTTTGTGTGTACATGCATGTTTGTGTGAAGCTCTTTGAGTTGTCCTTGTTTGGTAACAGTCAGTCTGTATCAGGATATCCATTGCTTACACAGACAGCGTTTGATTGTGTGCGTTTCCCCAGGGTAGCACGTTCCTGCTTCTTCTCCATAATGTTCTTTTTGTGTGCAAGTGTGTATGTTTCATGGTCCTGACATGAATAAGCACATTGTGCTTGTGTATTTACATTTTGTAATGCATCCACATGCTCCCCTAATGTGGATTGTGAATGGCATTAAGTTGTTTAATGAGGGACAAGTCAGAAATGTGTGTTCTTTCTTGTTTAGTCTCAGCCAAGCTGCATACACCTCTCTAAACACTTATTTTCTGTCTGTGTGTTGTTTCTTTGTAGGATGTGGAAAGTGAACCTGGACAGAGGAAGGCCAGTAGTGAAACTCCAACTCCTCCAGAAGACTGCAGTGACTCAACACCGAGTGCTTCTCATACTGAAGCTGAGGGGACATGGAATAATGTAAGTGAACCTAACTATTCCACTGTTGTGATGTTTCCTTTACTTGGCCTTGAAAGTACACTGCCCTGCATATTTTGGTTATTTTCCTGCTCTAACACACCTAATCCAACTAATATGCCAAACCAGCCTATCCAGACTTGAAGTGGGAGTTTCAGAGCAGTTGAAATACCAAAATATTCATGACAAGCGTACTACTGAATATTTATAAGCAGTATGTACAGGAGCTGAGCTTTTCATAAAGTCTCAATAAGTAAATCTTATTGAATAACCCATTTAAATGTCATTACTTAAAAAATTCGATAATGAAAAAAATGAATGGACTGCATGAACTGTAACCTTGTAACCTTTTGTTTTAATTACACCATACAATGTGTAACAAACTTTAACTAAGGCCAAAGCACAAGCTGATCTGTGTTTGTTTGCAGGGATGTGTGGTGTCTCCTGTGACGTGTCCTGTGCTGAAGAGTTTGCCAGATGCAGCACAGCGTCAGGAAGAATAAAGCATCTCTCCACTTTAGCTTTGATCCCACTGTGCCTTAGTGAGCACTTTTAAGCTTAGTGCCTCTACTACCTGTCCTTTGGTCTTTCCAGCTATCCCACACGATTCCTTTTTCAGTCTACGCTGAGGACACTGCGGCTCAGCGTCTTTAAACCAGGGCAGTTACAGCCCTAGACAGCCACAGCTCTTTGTTCTAATGTTCCTGATGCAGCTCATTAGATGCTTGATTATTAGTTTATAAGTTGCAAAGGGGGGGTCTAGAGCACAGAAGACACAAAACTGCTGTGGTGTTCTAGGCCTGGAAGAATACATTCCTACTATAAACTTGCCTTTCAGATCTTATTGACTATAAATGTCACTCTCGCTTGGAAATCTTTAATGCAGTATATATGGACCTGGCTTCCTTCTGAGCGAACACGTGGAGCACCTGAGGGAACTAAATCACTGAGGTTTAAAACCTATGACCTAAGTTATTATGCAGGAGACTTACAGATTATGTAATTGGAGATTTGTCGGCATCTGTTGTGTTTTGTTTTTTTCTCACTCAGATTTATTAGGTTATAAATCTTTATTAATTGTCATGTGTTGAAGCATTCGTATTGATTCTGAACATTGTTGAGTTGTTTTATATGATTTCCATCCATTATGAGTATGTTCAGTTGTATGGAAGATGCTCTGTTTTATTTGTGAGTTTTTTCTTTAACTTATTAGGTAGAGAGAAAAATACTGTTATATCCTCCAGAATTATTAGCAATCTTATTTGGACTGGGTGAAAAAGGCTTAATGGAAATTCCCCTGTTAATCAAATGTTGTCTTTACTCAGCAAATATGTGTGTATATATTCAATACAAGGCCAAAACCACAAGAAAAAAGTCACAGGTGATTAAAAAATAAATTTATTCTAAAAAAGCATGCGTCGTAATTATTGGCACCCCATCATTTAGTATTTTGTGCAGCCACCCTTTTGGCAGCAAAACTGCACTGAGGATTGTCTTGTAATGTTTTATAAGAGTTGAGAACACAGAAGAAGGGATTTTTGACCATTACTCGATACAAAATATCTATAGAGTCCAGAGTCTTCTCTTGCTCACTCTCTGTCTGACCTCAACCCACAGGTTTTCAATTGCATTTAGAGTGGCCACAGCAAAACTTTGGGTTCATTTAACTATTTTTGAACGTAATTTGACGTGTGCTTTAGATCATTGTCCTGCCGGAAGATCAGAGTTTCAGCTTCTTGGCGGAAGCAGCCAGAAGTTCATAATGCCATGTATGCGAACAATACACAGGACCTCCACCATATTTAACACTTGGTAATAGGTGTTTCTCTTTGTAGCCATTTTTTATACATTAATTCCAACTTGAATGTTAATGTCAGTTCTGACCACAGAACCCTCCGAGTGCTTTTGCTTATGGTGAAAAGAAAAGCAAGGCTTCTTTCTTGCATACCTTCCAAGCAGTTTGTTGGCATGGAAGTGACAACTTATGGAGACACCATGACACGAGGATGCTACCAAACGCTGGTTTTCTGAAACTCAGATTATTTTTTTCTACTTCTCTGATCCTCATGATGGTGACTACTGACAAAATACCTTAACATCCTTCCCCAGGCTGGTTCATGATCATTTAAAATTTCTTAAATTTCTTAATGATGACTGCTGATTTTGAGTCAGCCAGGTATTCTTATTGAATGTTAAAATTCCTTGGGGTGCTAATAATTGTGATATGATTTTGTTTTTAATTGTATTTTCCACTAGTGTTTTCTTTATTCTTTAAACTTACTATAACTTACCTCAGAAACACTGACTAAACCCACTTCAAATGAAGAAACGTGTTTTCGATATAACTCTAAGATTATAACTCTTAAAGTTCATGAAAGTCTTTTTTAATCATCTTTAACAAGGTTGCTAATAATTCGTGGGGACACTGTATCAGCAAGAGTGAAAAGGTACTTAAATACACCAATTTTGAGTTCCGGATAGCTGTGTGCATGTATACTGAACGTATACCTTTTGTGTTGGTAAACACTACTAGCATGCATTACACAACTGTAAATTACACGGATCAAAACGACGTAGGCAGTATGTAATGGCGTGCACAGTACACATAGATTATAATGCCTCACACATGGGTGGATGTTATGTGCAACAAACAGATAACGAAGGCTGCCCGAAAACAGAGTGAAATCTTTTTGGCGACGCTGATCTCAGAAAGACACTGGTCTGCTCATGCTGACAATACTGCTGTAATATCCAAAATTATTTCCAGTCTGTGCATTAAAGTACAACACATGAGTCATTCATGAATGTGCTTATTGCTGTATTTCACACACCAGAGGCTCAAGAGATATGCGAGACATGCTGTTCAGATCACATTACTTACAGCATAGAGGATTACAGGGCTGTCCAGTCATGGTCATGCGGATTTGATCACTGTGTTGCGTACTGTTACTCCTTTTGAGTGCGTCCTTAAAGTGTGAATGAAACAGTATGATGAATGAACCCAAGCTTTCTTAGGCATCTGCAAAAATAATATTTAAAGACTACTTAAATGAGCAGTGAGTGTTTTTTTAACATTACTAATCACTAAATATATTAACTAACTAAATAACAAATACAATTAACGTTATACAGAAAATAGTGGTTTTATGTATATCTTAGTGTGTTTCTTGTGGAATCCCAGTATTACGTCAGAAATCTGGTTTGCCGCGATCAGTTCTGCATTAAATTAAATCAGGAGCTACTGATCCAAATAACGGCTGGAGACATCGAGGAGAAATCTGGAACTAAACCTTCTCCTTACTAGCTTACAAGATGTAAACTTTTTTTATGTAAACAAAACAAATATTGAAACTTTTTTTCCCGCTTTCATGTTTGTTTACATGTATTCTAATGTTCTCACAAATGAGAAAAATTACTTTAAACAAGTTGCATAGTACGGTAAACTGTTTCTGCTTGTAGAAAGACATGCGGACAGATGACATTAAGACAATATCAGATACTAGATCACTATAGTGTTGAATCAGCATTGATAAATAATGTTTTTTCAATATAAAATCAACTGTTGATTCAATGTAAAACATAACGAGCGCTTTCAATTTGGTTTCAACGTCGCGTATCAACGTAGATTCAATATT
>JBBPCY010000002.1:17984114-18000027 GCA_037974405.1 Brachyalestes nurse | reverse complement strand
ACACACACACACATATACATATATATATATATATATATATATATATATATATATACACACACACACGCAAACACAGCTCCAGCAGGCTATTCTCTGAGCTAGTCTGTCCTTGCTATTTTCATCTTTTGGTTAAACAGCACTTTGTTTTTTGCTGTTAATGTTTGTCTGTTTTTATGTTTAGTGAGTAAAGTTTTATCTTGGGATTAAACTTTTTCAGAACATGTTAGTGTAAAATTAATGAGAGACAATGCAGCACAAACACATGGTGTAATTACAAACATCCAGACATATAAGCATACTTTCTTTACCGTTTCTACTAAATGTCAGTTAAATACCTGTAAAGACACAGGGCTAGTGTAGGGCTGGTTCCTAAGAAAAGATAATCCAAATAAAGGTGATTTGTGCCCGTGCATTCTGTAGAGCGTTTATGAGGTCAGGCACTGATATTGGATGAGAAGGCCTGACTCACAGTCTTCCATTCATCCCAAAGGTGTTGGATGGGGTTGAGGTCAGGGCTCTGTGCTGGAATAGAAAAGGTCTTCCCCAAACCATGTCCACGAAGTTGGAAACATGGCGTCGTCCAAAATGTCTTGGAATGCTGAAGCATTAAGATTGTCCTTCACTGGAAGTAAGGGTGAATTTTACATTTGGCACGATTCGATGAAAAGCTGCCTCAGTCGATGAAAATGTTGTCATAACATTTCGCACACTTAGTTTGAACCCCTGCTCCTCTAAATGTCATATTCATTCATGAACCACTTTATAGTACTCTTACCTTTTATTTACACTCATAGACTATTTTATCAGCTACACTTTACGCATAAATGCGCTTTGTAGTTTTAAGTTATGGACTGTTGGCCATCTGTTTCTCTGCATCATTTACAAAACCCCTTTACCCCACCGATCAATGATCAGGACCACCAGTAAGCAGGTATTGTTAAATGGTTTTGGACCAGTCTGAATACAGCAGTGACAATGGTATGGTGGTGGAATGTTAGAGTGTGTATGTGTGTTTGTGTGTGTGTGTGTGTGTGTGCATGCTTCACAGCAAAGCTGCTGAAATTTTTTAAATATGAAACAAACATGAAACCACTAAGGAAGGCCAGGAGGATGACCAACACAAACTGTGTAACATCATATCAAAAAAACTTTACATGCAAGATGCGCCATCAGGATAGACATGTCTAATAGAGCAGCATAAGTGGACAGTAAGCTGAACACACACACACACACACACACACACACACACACACACCCACCCACCCACACCAATATTCCATTACGATGTCAGTGACACTAGAGTGCCCAGAACGATCCACTGCTCAAATAAGACCTACTCCTGATCATTTATGAACTCTGCAAAAAAGGTTGATGAGAAATAATGGTGAGACACAGATGGACTACAGTCTGTGTTAGTAAACTACTGTTTGGCAAGTGGAGCTGACAAATGCAGATACAAGGTAGGTGAACTTCATGAACATTTTCCAGTTCTTAAAATTGCTCTGAAGAGACTGATCTGTTTCTTAAGTCAAAATTTTCCTGAATCTGGCCCGTGGTGGTACTTATTATGAAAAACATTAAGCTTTAGGTGGAAGCTGAGCTGCTTGTGGTTCCAATACTAATATTCTGTGCCTGCCGTTCATCATATTTATTATTTAACTGCTCACACTAAGAACGCTGATCTAAGATCAGGTATCATGGGTTCACAGTTAAAGTTTCTAACTTTAAAGTTACAGAGAGACATGCACTCACACAGCCTCCACCTTCTCTGTCTTCTGACTCAGCTCATCCGAGGCTGTCTGGCTGCAGTCTGATTCTGTAACAGCCCAAAGGAGAGGAGGAGAAGGTGGAGGAGGAGAGGAGCAGGAGAGTTGGAGAGTGCCTGGGGTGGGGGGTGGGGGGTTCAGTCCGAAGTCCGTGACAAAGGAACAGTAGGTTTTACTGTCTGGCTGACCTCCAGGCCTCATTACTGCACTAAGTTGCATACCGACAACGAAGAACTCTTTTGTAGGAGTGAGCTGCCTGAGCAGGTCTGCTTTCCAGGTATAAAAAAGAATAATAAAAAAAAACAAAAATGGAAAGCAAAACAGTGAAAAGAAAGAAGAAGGAGAAAAGAAAATGTACTTGTTGAGTTGAATAGGAAAGCTTTTTCAAGCAGAGCTAAGTGGATGGGATGAAGCAGTGGAGGGGATTTTGAGGCAGAGATGTGTGTGTGGTGCATGTGAGAGAGAGAGAGTGTGTGAGCAGTGCTCGTTTGGGAGTCATCGAGTTAAAAATAACTTTATTGTGGTAGATCATGTTTTGGTAGGAGGGACCTGCTTCCCATGCTAGGACAGCCTGTCGGGCAAGGGAGCAGCGTGTGTGTGTGTGTGTGTGTGTGTGTGCGCGCGTGTGCGCACGCTGACAGAAGAGGAGTGCTGCTCTGTGCTCAGCACACACACGTTCACGCTCTTACTCTACTCCTGTGACACTGTGTGTCCTCCTGTTCTGTGCTTTAGATGATGCGGTGGATATAAGCAGTCTCCATGAGTGCTATGAGCGAATCTCTGGATGAGCTAGACACTCCAGGCAGCCTCGGCGAGAAAGCGGCCATATTTCGGGAAGGGAAGGGGAATGTGAGTGTGCTCGGCAGCGGCCCTGCCCTTATCCCGCTGCGCTCGCCCTTCCAGCCACCCGGTGCCCTGCACAACAGGACTACTGCTGCTGCTGCTGCCACTCTCTTCAGAGGGAATAGGTAGGGCTGCTTTTCTCCCTCCAGCGGGCTCCTGTGGGTCTTACTGCTGCCTGTAATCATGACTCTCCAGGAATAGGCTCTGTTCCCTTTACAGTGTTTAAACGAGTTCTTCGTTGGGGGAATGAGTGGGAAGTGTGGAACAAGTCTGAAGTGCAAATCTATACGTGTGACTGTGTGTGTGCTGCCAACTATGCAGCCTTGTCATTCCAGTAGTTTCCCTTCTTTGTGTATGTGTATGTGTGCGTATGCATGTATCTATCTGTGTCTGTAACTCACTTTTTCAGCAGTTAATCTTTAACATATGTAATCGGTAAGAACATACTGCAGAGTGACAGAGAAGCCTTTGTGCTCTCCCACAGGTTTGGCCGAAAAGTGCAGTAGACTTTGTCCCTGTAAACAACGTCCCAGCACTCGCCTGCACTTCCTAACTGACAGCTCTGAGACGCGGGCAGAAACTGGACTGGAATCAAGCACCTGCTACTTTCCAGGCCGCGCTCAGTAACTGAGTAATTGCAGTGTTAACAGAGGGCTTATGCTACGTCGAGAGATGGCCCGAATCAGGAATTCAAGGCCTCTGAGTACAAAAGCGCGTTTAATTCTTAGCTTGATTGGCTCACATGATGGCAATTTCCCACAGATGCCTCATTCTTTGTTCACTGCACCTCATCGTGAGAGGATTAAATGGACATGCTTGGCGTGTTTGTAGCATAAACAAAAATCAAAACAACCAATATGGCCGCCACACATTCTCATATAACGGACTTGCCCTTACCCGACGGATACCTGGATTATCTACACATTGCTTTGTTCATAAAAACGTATGAAGAGTTTGGTACAGAAGTTCAGTAACTTTAACATGCTTAAATTTACTTGAAATTGCAGTTCGTTCACTGATACACGCCTCTGCTGGCCAGAGTTCCGTTCACCCCCTCAGTGCCCTTTTTTCGGCCCCCTTTCTCTTACTCTCTCTCACTTTCAGTGTCTCTTCCTCTCTCTCCTGCTTTTTTCCATCTATTTTCTTCACCTCCCAGCTTCATCCCTGTGAATTGTCTTACAGAATGTGTCTCTTTTTTCTCAGCTATGTAGGTGGGCGAGCAGATACACTGAACGTGTGCAGATGTTGATTTTCATGTTTACATTCTTTGCTCTGCCTTCATTTTATTCATTAACACACATCAGAGTTTGCCTGAGGGTTATCTGCCACACGCGGCCCATTAGGTTAAAATGAGCTCACAGCTTTAGCCGGCTGCTCTTCAGCCTGCATGAGTGATGAGCTGTGTCTCAGGTAGACGCGATGATGTCATCCCTGGCTTAAGAGCATGTGTCTCCAGGGAGACGGGACTTCAGTCAGCTGGCCCATCATCACAATGACCTCACCTCTGCCTCCTGCCCTGCAGCACAGTCTCTCAGTGTCAACATTTTCCTAATGGACGCAGCTTTGTAGCTGCATTAAGAAGACCAAACTGTCAAAATGATTTCTTTTTAATTTTTTATGGACTATGATGGTATCAAATGTTGTGGTGTTTAGATGGTGCGTCTCATTCTCTCTCTTTCTCTCTGTCTCTCTCTGTCTCTCTCTCTCTCTCTCTCCCTCTCCCTCTCTGTCTCTCTCTCTTTAGAAAATGCAGAGAAGGGGAGGAGATGCAGATGAGCGTGGTCCCAAATGCATTCCCAGACCTTTCGCCCTCCGAGTGCTTATTACCCTGGACCAAAAACAGTGCAACTCAGGTAATAAACTTCCTCATTTCCAAATTGAAATGCTTTCATATTCACCCTCTCTGGGCCATCGCTGTTTGCATGCCTTGATAGATTGCAAGGCACACTCAAAAACGAATATACAAATGCCATATAAAGCTTTTATACACATTATATATACCGTATAAATAAATAAAACATTATATTTAGGTTTTGTGTAGCTTGATTCTAGCTAAGGATGTGTATGCAGAAGTAGCAGAGACAGTAGTAGTGGAATATGCTCCTCAAACCGAATCCTGTGCTTGAGGATGCGGAGAATGTGCACTTCAAACTGTTTTGAAGCATCTGCTTTAAGCACAAGGTTTCAAATGTAATTGACTTGCTTTTTTTGTACAATTACAAATGTTTGCCTTAGTAAAACAGTGCTCATGTTTGCTGTTTTGCTTAAGCTACCAATACTTGTTTTACTTTTAATCTCATGGGAAGTGACAGAGGCATAATAGCCTCCAATAATGCAGCAGAACCTATGCCACTGTAAACGAACTAAACCAACTGAAGTTAAACTAAAGAGACAGTATAGGTTTGTGGAAAGATGCACCAACATCCTGAACAGAGACCCTCCCTCTTAGCAGCATCACACGAGGCAGCCAAACTATGGCAGTCTATCAGCGAAAAGTAAAGTGTTCTTGCATATATCACCTTGCAGTTTCTAGTTTAATGTCATGGTAACTATTTTATATGAACATTCGTAATAGTAACTTCTTTATGTCATGCATGATGCACCACTGCACATGTTGTATTTGTGTGCCACAGTGAAAATTAAATTGTGTAAAGATGATTGATTTTAGTCCTTTTTTCTTAATGATAATGTTTAGCATCTGCTTTGGGCATTAAAGCATAAAAGCAATAAATGGAGTCAGTGCTTAGACATATGCTGGCTTTGTATGACTTCACCCTCATATAGTTAGAAGGCAGTAAGTTTGTTCACCTAATATGTGTGTGTCGGTGTGTGTGTCAGTGAGGGGAAAGGAGAAACAAATGCAGTGTCAGCGTGAATATATATGCACTAGAATATGAGTCTGGAGAACTGATCAGCACTTTAATAATCACTTTTACAAGTCTATTCAACAAGGGCTTCTTGTCAAGTACTAATACATGTGATCGTTATTAAACCTGCTTGTGGACACTCATTTTGTGGCTTTGGAAAGCTGGTGAGTTAATACACCGCTGATCAGGAGGTATTTCTGATGATGAAGAGAGACATCTAAAACATTAGAGAGAAACCCTTGAAGACAGTGAATGAGAAATTCACATTGGTGTACTTTCATAATAGCTGTTGGTGAGCTTGATGATTGAGGATAGATGCTGGAAGTGACATTTAACACCACGGGTGTCATGCCGTTTTAGATAATGTCCTGTAAATGATATGCTAATTTAATTAACGTTTCATTGATTGATTGTGTAAAAAGGGAACAACCTCTGATGATCTTATCATCACATGACATGGAATTGATACATGTGAATCTCTGACTTGAAAATATCAATGATCTTCATAAGAAGAACATTTTAAAACACACTTATTATATGAATTACTACAAAAAAGGTGTTTTTATACTCTGAGATACTAAATAAATAAACTTTCATATGGATTTTGTACTTTTTTCCAAACAAAAAACTTTTTGTTGTTTTAATATAACATGAAAGTACACTCACATATTTGCATTTTTTTAAATGAATCTGCTTATAAATAATGCCACAAAACAAACAAATGCATGAACCACTCTCTATTTGGCTGTTGTATTTTGGCAAATAGCACTGGAAAAATCATCTAGAATGCCTGATCCAGCAAGTTTCTAAGCCCTGACATTCATCCTCCATGGCCTGAAGTACTGTGACTTGTCAGTGATGTTTGCCATCATAGACCTTCTAATATCAGCAGAAAAAAACTTCTTAATTGAATTAGGGAATGATGAATACGGTGGAAACCTCAGATGGTTCTGGAAGCAAGCCTGAATGACTGCTGCTTGATGAAAACTGACATTGACCCATATTACTGTGCAGCTTATCTGCTATTTTTGGACTTGTGGATCTCTAGCTTGGGTGAGAGGGCCCCTTGCTTGGGATGGAATAAAAATTGTTGCAAGGAATTTTGAAAGCAAGACGATTCGTGATGTTTTATGGTCCGTGCATGGAATAATAGTCGATAGGCACCATATATGCAGATGTTAGCACACACGGTAACATTACCACCACCATGACTAGAGATCTGCACTGGCATGCTGACCACTGTTATTCCTTGCATACCGTATGCTTTTGGTGAGGTTAAATATATCCTCACCCAAAAAGACAAATTCATGATATACAACACTTGCGCCCAGATTTCTGAAAAACAGCATTAAAAAATACTCCTTATCCTAGTTTATCTTGATGACTCCTTACTCTATGTTACTTCAATGGACTCTCAATAAATTAGTTTTATCCTATTAATATGCTATGAATACTCATGTAGTCTTGACTATTTTCAACATATTTGGTTCCTCCCAGTACCTCCTGCCCATTCCAGGCCTTCCTTCAACTCTGTAGGAAACTTTTTTGAAACCTCTAACCTCCTGATATGCATAATAGTGCAGATATACTGCACACACCTAATAACAGTGCTGTATTACGGAAGACATTGTTCAGTGAGTGTAATGATAGGGCAGAGGCTCCTGCCACTCTACCTGCATTCATGTCTGAAAGCTTGAGGTTTAGAGGCCACTATGAAATGATGAGTTTACTGAAAATGTGGTCAATCGGTACAGCTGATGGTTTTTTGGAAATCAATTTTTTTCCGTGTACAGAAATAACGCAACAATGCATGCTTTGTAGTTACTTCTTCATTCCTGTGCCGGTTTATGTCCAGTGGTCCTACTTGGAAGTTGATTGGATGCATAGCACTTAACAGGTAAAGCCAATTCATACTGTAAATTGTAAATTGTGTAGCAAAAATGTTTTTTTTTAAAGCATGTTAAATTCATTATACTCTCTTAGACACATCAGTCTGTATGTTAGTATAATAGCATGAAAGGTGTACATTTAATTGCTGTTTTTCTGTAGTGTGGTGAAAAGTTTTGGTGTCCCTGTTGTGGTCAGAGTGGTGTTTGATGATTGATGTATGCAGGTGTAACCAGATGTACTGATTGATGCATCCAGTTTCTATCTTAATCTTCTTAAAGGATGACCAGTGAAGTTTTGTACTCATTTATGAATTATGTGCTTATTATAGAGTATGTGTGTGTGTGTGTGCGTGTGTGTGTGTGTGTGTGAATAAATGATTAAATGATTGAGTGAATGATTGAATGAATGGATGAATAAATGAATGAGCAAACAAGTCACTGGTGAAATGGAAAGTTTGGTCACTGCTATTTTGAGTGATCTGTTGAAGGAGACAGTTTTCTAGATTGCAGACATGACTGTGGGGCTGTGTGGAGGTGCTAATTACCATCAGGTGTTTGTGTGTGTGTGTGTGTGTGTGTGTTTAGATGTGTGTGTGTGTGTGTGTGTGTGTGTATGAAATAAAGAAGGACCAGATTGACAGGTTGCATGTGTGCGTTTTTGAATGTGTAAAAGTTTGTGTGTGTGTAAGATCGACAGGCCAGCTCGACAGGCTGTGTGTGTGTGTGTGTGTGTGTGTGTGGGTGGGTGTAAGTGAGTGTGTGTGAGAGAGACAGGCCAGCTCGGACTTGTGCTAAAGGCTGAAATTACAGCCTGCACAGCAGCACACAGCAGAGTGGGGGATCTTGGGGCAGTATCAGACCCAGTTGTGCACAGTCTGTTAATGAATCGCATTCAGGGATTATTATTATTCTGTCAGTAGCTCTTGCTAACTCTATAGTTAGTAATTGTGTGATTCAGCACTGGTGCAGTTAATCAGACTGCTATTTGTTCTCTTGCTTTTTGTCTGGTCAGGTCATTTTTAAAGGAATTTATTATATATATTTGTTTTCTCATCTCTTTTATAAGAAATGCCATGCTAAGACATTGGTTGCGTCACAAACAAGGCTCTGGTCCCTCATTCGGCTCACACTTGACCCCGGTTTGACATCCCAGCATTACAGAGCGATTGCAATTCTCTTAATGCCTGCTCTACTATTGTGGGAGCTGTGTGGGAGGATTGTGCTGGCTTCGCTTTTGTCTTTTGGTGGTTTGAAGGAGGGGAGCTGTGAAGTCGCAGCTATAGAAATGGGATGACACCACTCTGACCTTGTGCTCCTCATTGGCCGCTGTGAATGGCGTCTTTGCAGGAGCACTGTTGCAGGCCTGCGTGCTGGCCTGATGGGCCTGACAGGTCTTTCACTGAGCTCCTCAGAGCCGTTGCTGTGGCTGGGACAAAAGGAGCATGTCACCGAGCACAGCTGTTTGCCTGTTCCAACCTTTGAGGCAAGAGGGTTAATATGCTCTCACTGCAGTCCTCCACACAGCAATGACATCACCACCACCCCCATCCTGCTGCTGAATAGAGCATGAGAGTTTGACTAGGTTGCAGGGTTGCATCATTAGTAGAGAAGGCACAGTGACACTTTTTCTGTTTCAATATTGGAAACAAAAATTTAAATATGGCCCAATAGCAATACTGATGTATTTCCCTAAAGGTTGATGGGGTGCAGTTGTTTGGCTCAAATGTGGTCTGGCCGGGGAGTGTTGTGTGAGATCCACTATCTGTTTACATACTATCAAATGTGTATTTGACAAAAATATAAATGGCATACATTATTTCCATTGTCATACTGTGTTAGTGGGATGTTAATTTACCTTGCTTTGATCATTAACTGTGACATCCCTAACTGTACTGTACTCATCTGCAGCACTCTCATGTACAGAGTCTACAGCTCTATCCGCTTTCTCTCTCTCACTCTCTCTCTCTCTCTCTCTTAATGCTGATATTAGCTCCCTCTTTGACTGGTTCCTTAAATGGACAGTATTACTGGAACAATTCGCTTGTATTTCCTTTCATTGTCGATTTGTAATTACACAAATCTAGTCAATGTTGGCGATTGTGTGCTGAGATTACATTTACGTCGATTTCAGGACATTTATTTTGCTTCTCTTCTTGTGAAACTATTTTTTTGAGATCAGTTATATTGTTCTACTTGTTGCAGGTTCTACTGTATAACAGTGCTTTTGTGCTTCTGTATTCTTTACACAAACTCTTAAAAATAATGGGCCTAATGCGATAATGACACTCAGTATATTAATAAAGTAACCAGAATTTTGCACCTTTTTTATGTGAAGCATCTCTCTAGCTAACCAGGTATTTTTTTTCTAAGTAACAGAAAAATTCCAAAGATTTAGGACGTCTTTGCAAGCTTACGTGATGTCAGTGCTGTAGTCGTTCTTTTAACGAACTGAAATCAGTTGTAAAAACAACCAATACTTTACAGCCTGTTTATATTTAAATATCAGTTTAAATATCAGTTTAAACTACTCAACTACTCAGTCCTTCTGGTATCTGGTATCTGGTTCAGCATTTTCTGCTGATATCGGGCCAATACCTACCTCTCCAATTATTACTGTCCCCTCAGCCCCATCATATTAATGGCTGGTTTCTACAAGCTGAAAATGTTCATGTAAAATCTGACCTCAATATACTTAGAGGCAGTACCATATTTGGCAGTTTTTGCATTTGTATTTTTAGCTTTCAATATTATATGCTTTTGTTTCAATTGCATGTCCCCTTCATAACTGCATCTAACTGCCGTGTATAGAACAGAGATTTTTATTGTTGGTGTCATGGTCATCAACAAGAGGGCACTGTTCGCCCGATATAAAAGAATACAAAATGAAACTTTGCCAGCGACACTGAAAGAAATAAGGTTCTGGCAAATTTTAGAGGAGCAAACAACATAAATGTACCTTCACAGGCCCAATATGGCCCTTATCCAAATGTGTACTTTGAATGAGTTTGAATTGGTGTCACACACACACACACACACACACATATATATATATATATATAATGTATGTATAGGTACAATACAGTGTAGTTCAATTGGCCTGGAAAAATAGGCATATTTGTACTTTTTCAAAAAATTCATTTCTGTTTAAAAGGCAATTTTAAAATTATGTAACTGCTTCTGATACATATGGTACAATTTTGTTTCCTAACTAGAGTTACTAAAGACATACCCCTGAAGGTACCATCATTTGAACAGTAATTGTACTTTGAAAGGTCCATTGTTTTGTTTTTGTACAAAGGAAGAACCCTGTCTTCTGTCTATTCTGAGGTGAGGTTTATGCCATAATCACACAAGCCTGGTTCACATTAATGGTGTTTACATTAATTAGAAACATGAGTGTGAGCTTGAAAAGGACTTTGAGTGATTGGTCAGTGAGTGAGCCGGCGTGCTGCAGATGATAAGTGAACAGGGCCTTGGCTGCTGACACACCATTGTTTTAGCCAGGTTTTTAAGAAGCTATTTCAGTGGTGAGAAAGCGCTTCTCCCAGGCTCCACATTTGCAGTGTCATGCTAGATTTCCATGACAAAGGCAGCGTGGCAGGCCTGCTGTCTCAAAGCTCTTTTGAGTGCGATCATTCGCGTGAGCCTTGCCACTGCCCTCAAACTCCTGCCTTGATCCACTTTCACATTTCAGTAAATCCATATGCAGCGAAAGTGTTTCATGTCTTCAGTAAGAAGAGCATTCTTCATAAATCTCCTTCTCAGCAACATGTATGAATCCTGCATGAATGTAGCTTGAACAATAACTTATTTCTTTGAGAAGATATGAATGATCAGGCTTCTTAAGCTTATGGCTGCTGTAGCCCCTGAACATAGATCATTTGTGAAGAAGAGATGAGTTTTCTCTAAAAGACATTTTTTGTTTTGAATACAGTGCTGCATCTCAAAAAGGCATCTTATCTCAGCCCCATGCTGCTTTGTTTAGTTATGTAAGAGTCCCTATATGTATGGTCTCATAGTAATTATATAAGTTTGGACTTCAACTGTTGGTTTATTTAAGGAGCAAATTACAGCGTTAAACACATTTTCAGCGTCATCCTTTATAGTTCAAGGACTCCAGGTTATCCTTCTCCCTCGGCACAGACTAAGAACATGCTGCAATATTTCAAGGATACAGAGAAGGTATTATTAGCCTAAATTCCCTCTCTCTTTTGCTCTCTCTTTCTCTCTCTCACACTCTCTCTCTCTCAAACCACAGTTTGTCCTTCCTTTATTTGCTGAGCAGGCTAAATTTGTCCTGCTAAGACCAAATGCAGAATCCCCTTCCCCTGAGCCAGTCTCCCTAAGGCACATTCAGTCTTTGTCTGAACTTAGCAGCTCTGCTTCTTCTAGTACTGCATATATGAATGAGAGTAGGGCTCACATTTTAACTGTACATGTCACATCACAACAGAATTGTCTGTCTGCTGAATAAACCTCCCAAAGTACAGAACTGTATTAGTGCAGAGGTATCAGACTGTAACACTGTTGGTGAACTTATGATAAATGAACTTATCAGGATTTTTTTTTAGAAAGCAAAGGCAAGCCTGTAACTTTACACATGGTTGTTGCACTAAAATGTGATGTTGCACTAAAGGGTGATTACAGGAGCATTAGACTCCTCCTGTATTGTGTGGGGTGTGTGTGTGTGTGTTGATGGATGGGTCCTTTTCCAAAATATTTCACGCAGCAATGATATTCAAACAAATAAAACCACAGACCCAGATTCACTAACCTGCCCCGTGTGTTCTAGTGTGTTAAGCCCACTCCAGATTTTGCAAAACAATGGTTCTACACATTTATTGCATTACACAAAGCAAATTCAGCTGAGTATGCTGCATGTCAGATTATATGACAGATTTTCTGGTGATAGATCTACAGTGAAAGAAAACAACAACATTCTGCTTGAACTTTCTGCTTTTACTGGCAAACAGTCTATGGAACAATAAAAGTCTTCAGCGTAGTGGTGGTGTTTTCCCTGAAAGAAAAACATGTATCAAACAGTGAAGTAGGAGAGTTTGGACCTATTTATAGCTGGAAAAAAGGGCAACATGGAATAGGTAAAGAAGTTTTTTCAGTCTCAGAATAGCTAGCCATGCCATTTCAAGGCGGGTCACTCTATATGTGTAGGGCTGGGCATGTTATAACTAAAGGGGTAAGCACATTGGTGATATTTGTTATATTCGTTATTGTGATAAACTACATTACATAAACTACATTACATTACATATAGTACAATATAGTGCAAGAACACTGACCTGCATGTTCAATTTCAAAGCATAATTAGTGCTGTTTAATTCTATTCATACTTTTTAATAGTACTATTAAAAGGTGACACTACTGATTCTTTTTTTGTGAGATTTTGGATCAAAATGTGTAACGCATAGCAACAGCGCTAAATCAGAATTAAACGTTTAAAGACCACCAATTTTGCTAAATTGGAAATTCTGTGTATTACAGAACTATCATGAGGAAACCACACACTTAGACACTAGGTGTGTAAGGTGTGTGTGTGTGTTTTTACCTAGGTGTGTTGTGAACATAGCATCACTAGTCCCTTCCCGCCTGTGCCTGTGGTTCAGTGTGAGATGTATCGAAGGCACTTAGTTGACGAGCTTGTGAAATAAAATCCTGCTGCTCTTTGGATTATGACCTCAGCCCTGCTCACACTGCCCACCCCCAGGGACCTACAAACCCCTACTCCACACAGCAGCATATGCAGCTTTCCAAACATGGCCTCACTTCATGGAAAATTAAAAAAAAAAATAGGCAATTGGTTTATTTATTATTATATTGTATGTATACTGTATATGATTATATTTCCTTGATGTAGTAGTTTAGGTTCATTTACATTTGTGTTTGGTCACATGCAGATTGTGTATAAACACTTATAAACACAATTTCAACATGATGTTAAAAGATTTTTTTGGAATATTGCACTGCCTATGCACTGCTTAATTACATTTCATCAAGGCTTGACTCTACATGCGGTTTACGTTATCTTGAAAATACTGGGTTAGTATCGCTGACTCTCCTGATATGGGTTTATCGTACTTATTGTCAGTTTGATTAATTGTGACTAATCCTTGTATACACAGCTCTAAAGAGTAGTTGTGCTTACACAAATATAAGTCAGTCAGTTTACAAAGCTTATCTAATTTTTAGATAATAATAACTCAGTTAATTATTTCTCCTTTTTTTAGTTATAATAATAACCAAACATGTGAATTGTATCAGAGGTCTTTGGCTGACTTGCCATAATCCAGTGAGCAGACAGCATTAATCTGTTAATCTGTTAAGATTAGACCGATTACAGATTACATTCATAACGGGTTTTCTGAATTGCTAAAACACAACTGTTGACAGGTCATCTAAATTTTCAAGAAAGTTCAAACTTTGTAATAGCTCAAGTGAGCACAAAAATCCATGGATAAAAGTTTCAGTTGTGTGGTTGGTAAAAATACCACTTTTAGTCCAAAGTGCAGGGAACCACTGTACATGCTGTACACTTTGCCTGATGAGATTTAATCTGCTAATAACTGTTGGTCATAACGTTCATACAAGTATAATATATTTTACTGTGGTGTGTGGTTGTATGAAAATAAACCACTCAGTACCAGCCCCTCCTCAATGATTCTGGCTTAGTCATGCAATTCGCTATGGTTTACTTTTATCTAACCACCCTGTATAGTGTTATATATATATATATATATATATATATATATATATGGACTCTGAGGGTACCTTGTTTTTCTATAACAAACTAGATAAAAGGTGAATACCCTGCTGTGGCAAATAGCTTTGGTTTTATATTTGATTTGATGACATAAATATTTAAGTTGAGATTTATAGAAATATTTGAGCTGCAGGTGTGTAACTGTGTTAAAGGGAACACTGCTGTTAAAAAGTTCCTTATTTGTTTAAAGTGTTTGCAAACCAAATGTTATTGCACTTTTGTTCATATAGCAGTACTTTTAAAATAAAAGTGTGCAATACACTACTTTTGAATTCATTATTAAATCTACCATTTAACCATCCGATTATCATTATAAATCATCCAATTAATCACAATTGTTGCCAAACATTTATGTGTAACTATGCTGCTCCAGTTGAGGGCAGTGTTACACAGTAGCTCCACTGCCTTCTTTTTATCCCGAGGTGCAGCTTGTGGCCCAGTGGTTAGAGCGTGTTCATGAAGGTTGTGGGTTTGAATTTCAACACTGCTAGTGGCACCACTGAGGTACCCTTGAGCAAGGTACCCCTCCTCCCCCCAGTACAATAGGTGAGGATTGCTGGTAGTCCATGACCTCAGTTGAAGAAAGTATGCTGAAATAAAATTGCTAATTGGTAATTATTACAGTCTGGTTATAGTTCCATGATGAACAAATGCCATTATCTTTAGAAACTAAGTTCCTATTTTTCGTGAATGCTGAAGTGAACGAGTCGGATTTACAAATTATGAACGCAACTGCGAGTGACGTTCACTCTTGCGAGACTGAACGCAGTTCACGCTCTACGTTCGCAGGACAGTGATGGGAAGTTCGCCTCTTTTCAGAGAGCCGGCTCTTGTGGCACGGCTCCCAAAGAACAGGCTCCCAAACGGCTCTTAGTTTATTATCTTCTGTAGCTTCATATTTTAGCCCAACTTGGCAAATATGAATGCTTTGTGTGTTGATAAAAAAGTGGGGAGCTGCTCCCCTGATTCACTATTCTGATTCACTACAAAGATTCAGCTCTTCTGATTCACGACAAAGATTCGGCTTTTCTGATTCACTACAAAGAATCGTCATGGCTGGTGCTGTAAGTCCGGACGCCTCGGGAGAAATACACATGGAAAATAAGCTTATAAAAGGAAGATATTGGTGTTTAGTACAGCTAAATACTGGATGGTTGAATTTTAGAGCTGTACATTTTCACTAGTTTGATAACTAGTTAGTTTATTTTTAGTTATGTTATTTTCTGAGCACTTTAAAAGATGTCTTTGAGTTAATGTTTTCTGAATAAAAATTTTGAATGAAGTTCACAGCTCAAAAATGAACTTCACATTCACGTTCGTTTTTGGTTCGTTTTGGTTGCATTTTCAATACGTCCTTCTGTCTGAACCTCCTTCAGTCTTCTCCTGTCTGTCATACGACTGAACAATCAAAGACATAAGTTTAATTAAAAAACAATTTTGAGGTTGAGAATAGGTCTTACCTCTTAAGTAATGCATCATGTTATGGTTTCAGTGGAAAAAATGAGCATGGTGTTAGGGCTCATTAATGTTCTTATCTAGAAAAGGGGGGCCCTGCAGAGAAAGTTGGGAACCACTGGGGCATTAACACAAAAGTCGACTTTCCTCTCTCTGTGCGCGCTTGTACACACAATGCAGTCTCTGCCTCTGATTGGCTGACGCTGACATGCGTTCCGTGATTTAACCAATTATTGTAGTCCCTTCATAAAAGGGGCGGTACTGAGGGAAAGGTAAACACAGCCACAACAAGGCGAGAGACACGGCAGCAGAGGAGAC
>JBBPCY010000002.1:17950295-17984014 GCA_037974405.1 Brachyalestes nurse | reverse complement strand
TAGTTCATTTTTATTTGAATGAACTGTATTTTGAACTAGTTCTTTTTCAGTGTGAACTGGCACAACACTGTATATATATATGCCATTATTCCAATATTTAGGGCTACTATTTGCTATGAAATCACCCACCAGAAGTGTATTAATGTGTAATACTGTAATACATGCACTGAAGTTCTGTGCCCAGAAGGTATCTTATTACAAATTAGTGAGAAAATGAAGTTGATGAGCTTTCCCTGGCAGTCATGCATTATGAATAAGTTAGGGGAGTCTGTTTCTGCTGACTAGGGCTCTCTGAGAGGGGAGAGACGGAGAGGTAAGAAGAGAGCCAGATTCTTAGCAGTCACAGACACAGTCGTCACAAGTGTTCTTGTGTTGTGCTTCACCATGTGGCTTAGAAAGTGTATGTGATGTGTCCAGTCACTGCGTTTGAGATTAGTCACTCATTAACATTCATCTTACCCATCCATACTTCTGACAAATGGACTTTTACCTAGTCAACCTGATAAAAATGATCATAAGAATAGACTGAGCATTTACTGACAGTTTTGACTTGCATTCGTGCACTACATAGACTAAAGTAATGTTTATTTTTATCTGGAACTCTTCAGTGAATCAAATCAGCCATGTGCTCCAAGAACCTTGCAGTCAAAATGAAACCTTGCTTGAAAGTTTATTCTGTTGTTGGAACCGTTTTGGTTAGAGCATTGTTAGGATAGCATTTTTAGTAGGGACAGATACCCTTTATTACTTGCAAGAAAACAGAAGCCCACTTGACTATTCATATAGTTATATAGACTATATCTATAGTTTTTTGGGTTAAAATACAAAATTAATTGCTTTTAAATGTACTTTAAGGCCAAAATGAAACATTTAAACATCAATAAATCTGTTGGCCTTCTACAGTGGAGGCCATTGAAGTCTATGGTGTGAGATTTTTCAGTTTAAACACCCATCTGATGATGTATTTTGAAGGTGTGAGAAACGTTCGGCAAACGTCCACTGCCAGATAGCTGACTGTGATTTTTGTGATTTTTGCTAGGATGCAAAATATCTTTCTTCAGTGGTGGTAACTGTCTTTACATCATCATTAAAGTAGAGGGAATTAATTACTCAAATCATAGAAATGGATCATCATATCAGAAGGAATAGCAATAGCAATAAATGAAAATTAGCAAGGTAGATACCTAGGTGGCTAGACACTTTAACACTGCTTCTTGTCTCTTCCTGAAACAAATGTTTCCCTGGTATCCATTTTGTTTTAAATAAAGATCTGTTTTTTTACATTTTTTAGATAACCAAAGTTAAACTAATGGTAGTTTGGTTGCAGTCAGGATTGTTTAACACAGGGATTCCCAGTGGCTGTATGATTTACAGGCCTAATGTGAGCTTAGTATTGTTTTGAGAGAACAATGATGAATGCAAACATGAAAATGATATGAAAGCATGCCATCTGTCTGATGAGAGTGTGATATATATTATAGCCCTCTAGCCCAGTGGTTCTTAGACTGGTATCCAGGGACCCTAAACAGGACACGCAGGGATAAAAATAACCATGTAGGAGTCCCTTTTTCTCAGTCTCCTTATGATTTGTTTGAGAACCACTGCACTGACCAACGCTGAGCATTGGGCATGGTGACCTTAGTCTTATGTGCCCTAGAGCATCCTGTTCTGCTGGGAATGCTTTTCTATGGAAACTATACAATCTGTGTGAGCATTAGCCCATGTCAGCAATAAGTGCACCTTAAAGTAACTCGATTCGCTGAGTGGAACGACCATCTGGATATATTTGAGCATATAGTGCAGAAGTAGAAGTAGATATTGAAAAATCTTAAAATGAAAAGACAAGCATGAACAACAACAACAAAGCTGTCTGGGTGCTGTCACCATCATGACAGAATGAAATATTTAAAAAGGAATAAATTACTGAAATGTAAATGTGTCAAAAAAAGTAGATTCCTTTCTTCAAACATACTGATGATCATTTGAAAATGCTCATAAAATGCATATTCATCAAATGTATGTTTTTATTAATGTGTGTGTGATAGGGTTCTGTATAATGCGTAGCAGGTTTGTGTGTGACCCCTGTGACTGGCTGGCCGAGCTCTCGAGTTGTGCTGTTTCTTGGATTGTGTGGTGGCTGATGTTTGTGTCTTGTTACCGGTCAAGGCCAGTGTCTCTGACTCAGCCTGTGTTTTGAGAATGGCAGAGACTTACTTATCATCAGGCTCTATTCATTTTACTCCATTCTTTTTTGGTTGGCTGTGATAAGCATTAGCGTCTCCCTGTCTGTGTTACTATTTCAGATAAAGACTGGGAGAACTGGACTCACGCTTTCTCAGGATAGCAGGGGATCTCTCTCTCTCTCTTTCTTTCTCTCGCTGTAGACAATTTTAGGTTCTCAGGAAGGTAATGATAGTACGTGGATGCAAATCCTGAAGCATTTAGACATGACACCAGGTTCATATTAAGCTTTCTCGTATCTTATACTTCTCTGGCATCACTATAATTCAAGTAATTTGTATTTGTCCTACGTTTAGACTAGAGGTGTCAAGCTGAGTTTCTACAGTTCTGTAGAAATTAGTATTTTCACTTCAACACTATTTCATGAAGCCCTTGCTAATTATCTAGCAAGCTGAAGCAGGTGTGTTTAACGAGGAAGAATGCTAAACCCATGCAGACCTCTGGTTAAGATCAAGGGCATTCATCTTTAACCTTTAAAGCTTTTATAGTTGGAGTGTGAAATGTTTTTCCTACTGATACGAATGGCACATTTGACACTTACTTTCTCAACTGTTTAGCTACTTCACAACATTCAGTCATAAGTGTCAATGTCATTTTTTTTGCCATTTCAGAGCCATATGTCCTTTTTTGTTAATGTATTTTGTATTATAATTCCACTGTTTCCACTTCCAATTCTTCTAAGGTCTCTGCCTCGTGCTCTTTGGTGTTTTTTTTACATCAACTTGCTTATTTGGGGTGTATTTGGGGCGTGAACCAGATTTCTGTAAAGCTGCTTTATAACAATGTCTGACAATATCAGTTTATCATTTATTGCTCTTAGGAAAAAAGGCAGTTCATTCATGATTTATTCATTCTTTCTTACCTCTCTTGGACCCTTCTGAGAATAAATATTCTTGCTTTAACACATCTCTCTTCAGATTTGGCCTACTCATCAGAGCCTGTGTGCACCTGTAGTATATAGCCAGGCTTAAAAGAGAAAGAGGGAGGGGTCGGGGGAGAGACAGAGAGAGAGAGAGAGAGAGAGAGAGAACATGTGTGTGTGTTTGGGTGTGTGTGTGATGGAACTGTGTGGAGGTTTGATAGGTTTGGAGGTTTGTTTGGTTCACTTGGTTGTTGAGCAAAGTCAAAGAAGTCAGCAAGTTGGATACTGCAGTTCCTGTGGAGGAATCTACTATTAATTTCAGTGCTTAAAAAATATCTGGAAGTTCAAATGTCTGGAACCTAATACTGCCATCCAACATAAACTTTAATTCAACATGAAGTTTCGTTCTCTTCTTAGCACGGTCTGGGAAAATAAGGATAATTGATTTCTTCAGTTAACAAAAACCTTGAGTCTATCACCAGTTTCCTCTACAAGTAATTTGTTTTTTACTGAAAAATATTCCTGGCAAAAGAAACATTTTCGTTATTCATTTAATCCAAACAAAACGAAATTGAGCTTTTCTCTGAGGTCTAGATTTAACAATGTTAAATTGATCATAGAAATCCTCATCATATCATGCTGTGTTATTATTCCGAAATCTAGTTGAGCTCTTTAGTTCAGTGTTTTTGAACAGATGTGGCCACATTGTGACCGTTGATGTATCTCTCCATCTCTGTCTCCTACACTCCCTCTCCCTTGTTCTCGATCTCTCATCCTACCTCTCTCCTGCTCTCTTTTTCTCAACCCCTGTTTATCTCTCTCCCCTCACACCCTCCTCCCTTTCATCCAAATAATCTCAAGTATCCATTATCCTTTATGAGGCTCATCTGAAGTCCTCTCTGCTTTGGGAACAGATGTTGTTTTTGCCATGCTTTATCAATTCATTTAGCCAACATTCTCTTTAATCATAGTCTATTCATCATGAAATATAAGTGAAGGCCCTAGCTGTGCCCATGTGAGTATTTGAACAAATGTGAAAGCACAGACATAGCTGTGGGTTTCTGTTTATAATTCCAAATTATTATGAACTTCTACTTGGGATTTCTAAATTTGCCTTTGGTTCAGGAGATGGGTTCTAATTACACTACTAGTATTATAATAAACCAAAATCACTTGGTCCTGCAGAGCAAAAAGTATTTTCTACCCCTTTAGAAATGGAAGTATGGAAGTCACATCATCCTTGGAGGCCTATTTTAAGGGGAGGTTTACATATTCAAGTCAGTACAAAAAGTTACCATTGGTGTTTTCCCTGACCTTAGTAGCGCTAAGTGAACTCATTGTTACTTTATTATGATTTTTTATTAGAATGGAGCACTTTTCTTGTGGGGGTACATTTCACATGTACATTTCACATGGTACATTTCCAAGGCCGCAGGAGGAGTTAGACAGAAGAAGAACTGTTATCTGACTTCCAGGCTCATATGGTCACTGTCCCTGGTCGCTAGAACTCCAGGATCCTGTAGATGTGTTTTTGATTTTGGGTAGATCTTCAAAAACAACTAGTAATAAATTAGAGATACAATAAAAATTTTAATTTGGATGGACATTTTTCTCGCATTATGAATTTCCAGGCCAGAAGAGTTACACTGCCTGCCATCACTCCACTTTGCTTGCAGAAGCGGGTAGGAACATTTAAATATTTTTTCTTTAAGCCTATTTATGGACAATATGGTACTCTATTAATGCTTCATTTCTGTGAACAGCCAGCCAAACACTTTCTATCATTTGTACATTTTTTTCATCTGCTTTTCTCTCCTGTTTGGCTAGACTTTCATTTTGCTGTATTGTGGGGTGTTTGGAAAGTTGGTTTGCGGTGGAACTTTTGCATGTTTTGTATTTCATTTCCTTTCCATGGCATCCCTTGCCTCTCAGCTTGAGTCTGTAGGAGGTTGTGGGAAACAGAGATCTTTCATTCAGTCCCTCCTGCTCTTTTAATTAATCTGTGGCTCAGCATGCATTACTCACACAACTGAAGACTTTTCAGTGAACAGTATTTACAATGTTTTTGCCTTTTGAAGGTAAGGAATAAGTATGTATGTTTGTATAACACAATAGTAAATTAAATACCTACATGCTCACATGATATGGTACATTTGTGGTGTAAAACATTCTAAGATAATAGATTATAAATGTACATTTCAGAATATCTGGTGAGACAAACTGAGCGGGACATACCCAAACACAATGGTTAACACAAAGTTACTACTCTGGGTTTTGAGACTGAGTTTAGAAAGGTTGGAGGGTTAAACTTAAAAAACCTTCTGAAAGGTGCAAGATGGAACTGAAAAAGCTGTGAATTAATTGAATCATTTTATATAGTAAGTGATCATCTGTAGAAAATATTATTTGTTGAGAAGTGCATTATTAAGAAAATAGTTTTGGAGAGTGTAAACAGCAGTAGGGACTGAGTGTAAACAGCAGTAGGGGTTGAGTGTGAAAATATGTAAATAGTACATTGTATGTTAAGGGTGTAACACATTTTATCAGATTCTGTGATTTTTGTGATTTTTTAGTTTTGTAAGGTAATGTCTTGATTCTACAGAGCTCTAATTGAATGTATTTAAAATTTCATTTGTTTATATTTTTCCACTTTATTTAAATGTGCCCACCCTTTAAACTGTGTGACTTTTTCATGATGAATTAGCCAGGAGAAATTATCCAAAATTACTTGGAATAAACTCTTTACATGAACAAGTCAAGAAGGGCCAATTTGGATCAGTTTTAAAGAGAATATTATTAGGCTTGGGTCAGTTTCATGGACAGAATGTTCTTGGGTTGTACTCAGATTTGGACCAAAATGTCATGCCTGATTAAAGCTTTAAACAAGGGACAGACAGTTGGAGACAGCAATGGAGGGAACATAGGATAATCATTGGTCATGCCAAGGACAGCTATGTGTGATACACAGATAAAGATGCAGCTGTGGGGCGAGAGGTCACAATAACAGAAGGCCAGACTTGTTAGGGAAAAGGTCTATGCAGTACTGACCTTGAGCTGATGAGTGTTAACCATCTCTGCAGACCGCAGCAGGGTTAATCAATCCATAAACACATACATCAGTATAGCTTGTTTTCAGTACAGTTACCTAATGTTGCTGTAGTGTTAAAGTAGGGCTGGGTGATTAAAAGGTACCGCATTATATTTCAATGCAATTTTCCACGTTATAAATTGACAAAATATCTGATAGATGTTCGATATCTTCAACCTTTTCTAGCCTGCCCGTTCAAATTTGAAAAATAATATTGACCTAAATTGTTATATTTCATCTGTTTGATCACCGAGTTTAAATCTGAAAGCTGCCCTGTGAAATGAACAATGCAAGCTACATTTACGTAATTGGTTAAGATCTTTTAAACCTGATGCATTTCCGCAAATGTGATTACGTAGTTGCTACAAAACCAGTGTTTGGAGACGCCCAAAAATGGGTTTCATGGGCAAAAAAGTAAATAAAAAAAAAATATGTTCACAGTGTGGATCAGCGCCTGTTCTGATTCTGTTTATTCTCTACTGCTGAACCACCAATGGGACGTTAACTTGTTGTCTGCTAGATTGATTAGTTTCCCTGCTTTTCTGGCCTCCATAACTGTGATGTCACAAACTCTATATCCGACATACATTTTAAAGGTGACTAGACCACTCTCTCTCTCTTTTTTTAAACAGTCAGTACCTGGCCCCTGATCATCTGATTAATAACCTGTGTAATAGAGCAATAGAGCAGGGTCTAATGTAAGAAGCTGAAGGCGAGAACATGTGAAGTGTGATTCTGTGGTTGCTATAAAACCGGTGTTTGGAGACTCTTCTGATTCAGAGGCCAGGGTGGCGGTGGGTGCCCTAGTGGGTAGGATACTTGCCTTTGGACCAAGTGGTCATGGGTTCGAATCCTACCTTCAGCACACCACCACTGAGTTCCTGAGTAAGACCCTTAACCCCAAGTTGCTTCAGGGAGACTGCCCCCTGTAGTTAGGGAATGGAAGTCGCTTTGAATAAAAGCCTCTGATAAATGCTGTAAATGTAAATGTCTTACCACTGCACCATGGAGACGGGGGGAGGGTTCCCACTTTTTGGAACAACCTCAGAGAAGCGACTCCCAAAACCAGGTGGAATATATATAATAATAAACTTAAGATGAACAATTCTACAATCACATTAATAAAGCCTCACTGCACTCTGAAAAACGGACAGGCCTGGTTGATGGACTTAAGACAGTAAGACGGTTTTAAAACTTTACATTATGATGTCTGTTCCATATTTATATTTGGATTATCTGTTTTTAGCACTATCTTGTCTCACTGTGATTGACAGATGCATTCCCAATTTAGTCTCACTTTAGTCAGAATCATGTCTGTCTGCCTAAAATAGAAAAACTAAACGCACATTTAGCTCAGTTACCTTGTACCGTGCTTGAATGCAATTATGCCCCCTCCCCACGACCCCCCAACTCCCCCACCCCCCCACTGGGCTGCGCTCACATTGCACTTAATGTTCTGGATCCATGCGCGCTTACATCATCACATTACTCACCCCTTTATCCTTTTTGTCTGGTGAGCTGCAGGAATTATGGAGTGCGTCCTGTACCTTCAGATACTAAACCTGCAGTTTTTTTTCACCTTGTCAAAAACTTCAGTGGTTCTTTGATATGCACAAGCATGAGGATCCCAAATATCTCTGAGCTGTGTGTTGTATCCAGTTGCTTCTGTATACTATCATCTGCCCAAATTTCTAGCAAACACTGTGCCTCTGTTATAAACAGAAGCCTTCTCTTTACCATCATGTTTGCTAAATGTGACAGTCGCGTTCAATTTCTGTGCCCAGGCACAATAAGCAGTCACAATCGATGCATACCATACCGGGGTTTACTGAATCAGCGATCACCCTAGTCATTAGACTGGACTTTGGGGGTCAAACATGCTCAGACACAATGTCTTTATTTTGACATTTCATAGCATAGAGCTTTTAAGATCTATATTATTATTATTATTTAGCATTTTTGCATTGCATATTGTATCAGATTTTCACTGGTTTCTTGACTGCTATTACTGATTTCTTGTTTTCTATTGTTTTCTATGCTGCACTCGTATAAAAGTCAGACTGGTAAAAAGTCAGAGGTTAACTTTGTACAACCCTTTGATTTTTTCCTTTGACAGGATTTGTAAACATGTGTAACTAAGCTTGTAGTAACTTGGTTAAAAAGCAGAAGTTGATTTGAGTCTAGACTCTGTCTGAAGAACAGATGTGGATTTCCTAAGCACTGGTGAATGTCGGTCTGGATAAGAGTATCTGCCAAATGCTATAAATGTAAATGTATAGAATATATATAACTGTGGCTGAAAAAAATGTAGAGTAATGGACACGATTGAATTCTTTGTGTGTCTAATTTATTAAGTAATTACACCTCTTACAAGTACTGCATTTATTATTATTTTGATGTCTCCCTAAAGTTGAAGAGGATGCTGTGCCCTATTGAAGAGATAAATAGGCCTGCTTTTTAACTAATATTGTATCTAGTATTATGCACATATAAGAAGTACAATGTAAAATAAGTGTAAAATATATTTTGTATGATCAGAAACAAAGGGCACTTGAATATACATTAGTAATAGTATCACCCTAGATGAATATGAATATCAGCCTCCAACATGGAGTAATGGTTGAGGGTTGGGGCAAAATAACAGTTGCAGTAATAATTCAGCATATAAAAACTATTTAAAAACTATTTTAAACTTTTTTAAAATATTTGACATATCGTGATATTATCAATACTGACAGATAGGAAGAAATGTATCATCTTATCGACCAGCCTTTTAAATTGTATGTCATCCTATGCAACTCAACAAACAGCTCTGAAATGACTAAATCTGTGATCAAAAATAACTCCAACATGAATCATGACCATTCAGTAATCTCTTTTAAACAAATAGATCAAATAAAACAAATCAATGTTGCTCCCTCCATCCTCTGTGTGCATTGACTCACCAATTTAAGATAAGAAACGAAGAAAACCCAACCGACAACTTTTAGACACAGTAGCGATTTCAAACTCAGGCCAGGCTCTGTCCTCTCACAGCGTCATCTCAGGAAGCTCAGTAGAGTATTCCCCCCAGTCTGAGAGCAACAAGCCTCATCTATAATGCATGCACATAACCAGGGTATAAAACAAAAAAGAACAGAATGTGGTTTGCTGTATGTTAACCACATGAGTTGAGATCTTGCTGAATACTGAAATGTGTCCCAATAAGTGTTCCAACAAAGTTCCAACCAAATGACATTAAATAATGCACAACTTGTGTCTGCAAGAGATGAGAGGCTTATTCGTCTAAACAAACCCACAACAAAATGATAAAGCATCAGGCTTGAGAGCTTGTTTATTTCTTCTGTTGTCTGGGGAGATGCTTCTGCAGTGTGTGTGTGTGTGTAAGTGTGTTTTTGACAAGCCCGTCTACAGGATAAATATACACATAAATAAATGCATCAATGTTTTGTGAAGCTATAACTTTTTCATAAAAACTGGAACTGAAAAAATTATATTGATGCTCATCCTTGCTTTGTGTGATGTGATGACGACAGTTGGTGCATAAAGCTGTCATGGGTGTAATCAGGTTACGGCTAATCTTATTTCCTTGTTTGCTTGAGTGATAGTCTGTAGGAGACAGTCTCTCAGTGTTCCACTCTTCCCAGCATGCTCTGATCCAGAGCTTATCTCTGCACACGGAGAGCCAGACACCGATTACACACACACACACACACACACACACACACTTTTAATGCTTGACTTGTGGATTCCTCAGGTCTTCTCAGGTTTTAGAATGTGCTGAACAAAGTAATGAATTGAGCTATGCATGTGTTTCTGTGTGTGTTTGTACGATGTGACATCTGCATGCGTGTATGTGTGTGTGTGGGTGGACGGTGCTGAATGCAGCTCTTTGTGTTCAGTGATAGCACTCTGCACAGCTAGAACTACCCTTACAGCTGTTTTATCTGTGAAAACATCTGTATCTATACACAAGCACTCTCTCTCTTTCTCTCTCAATCGTTCTTGCTCTCGCGTTCTCTCTCTCTTTCATTCTTTTCTCTCATTCTCTTTGTCTTACTCACACACACAACCCTGCACATACATAAATCTGTAAATCACATTTGAAGCACAAATTCTAAGGCATCTCATTAAAAGTGGCCAAGCAAGTAAATGTTGTGCAATAACTAATGTTTGGGAGAAATAACATTCCTGAAACGTCTCCCTCCCTGGGACACTCTAAACTCTCCCCTCTCTTCTCTGTGACCTTTTCACCCCTCCACCTCCCTGTCTCACTCCTGTTCCTCCTTGACCTCTATACTCCTCTCGTTGCCCTTTAGAAAGAGGAGATTTAACCTTCTGGTCCCCAGAAGTCCAACCCAAGTTCTCAAAGTTCTTTCTTCTCTGCCTACAATCCCACAATGCTTAATCAACAGCCATCAATAAAGGACATTGCCTGAACTCAAAGTGCAAGATATTATTCTCTATTCAGGCTGTTTTGGAAGATATCTGTAGACTATTCTTTTCTTTCTCCTGGTTTGTCTTCAAAATTGAGAGGAGAGTTCACCATGGTCTGCCAAGCAAGGACATGTCTAAAAATTCCCAGTCTCTGCATGTATTTTTAAATATCTAATCAAAGTAGACGGAGCTGTTGCCACAGATGTGTGTATTCTCAGTGAAGGAGAAACATGCACCGCATGCATACACTCTCTCTCTCTCTCTCTCTCTCTCTCTCTCTCACACACACTCAAACGCAGAAGTGGTCACTGGAGGTCCCTGTAGTTATGGTATTCAACAAGTGCTCAACAGGCAGTTACTACTTCAAACTTTTAGCTTTGTAATCGAATATATTATTTTAAAAGTATACTTCAGTTTTTAATGTACTCACAATAAACATCTCTTGTAATTTATAGTCAATATCTGAATGATAAACAGTTTATTGTCCATATAAACAGGTTGGAAAACAACCTGGGAGATGTTTTTAAATCTCAAGATTTCTGCTGCAACCAAAAAGTGGTATAAAGATATTATCTAGAGTAGTTTGAGCATGGCACTACTGTTGTGAAAAGCAGACTTGCAGGTTTGATTCTCTGATGGTATCATGCAATCTTCAAATCCTGTGTTTACTCTCTGTGTTGTTGGAGTTGCAGCTTGGAGAGCATTTATTAGCTTCAGTTAAGACTGAAAAGTGCCCCATCCCTTTACAATAAGATAATATTGGGACTCTATCAAGACTTGTTTGAGTCTTGGACAGGCTGTCTGAGATCCAGATGAATCTAAACACCATCTAAGTGGATCCTGCCATATCTGCTTAAAAATCCATTCCATTTTTATGAATTTGTTCTGGTGTATATGTCCTGTTTAGTGATGAAATGATAGATTGCTTCCTTGATTTAGAGCTCATGTCACAAAACCAGGCTGTGTTTGTCAACTCTTGTCATATTAGGGGTCTTGCTTGACCTATTAATGGAATAGCCTTTTGCACTATTTAAGACCTGTTGATGCACTATTTGAGACCTGTTGAATGTTGGTTAAAAATGGTCCTTTGTTATGAAAATCATTATTTTTGCACAGACCCTGTCAGATGTTAAAATGAAGGGTCATTGTTTGATCAGTAAATCTGAGTGTCGAAATTTAAAACCTCGATAACCAGATTACCTCAGTACTACTGCTTGCGTTCTATATGCATAGAATATGCATGTGTTCTGTATGCAGCCAGTTTCAGTTTATAATGATAAAGAACGCAGCAAGGCACAGTATGCAGTAACAGTATTAAGAAATGGGAGAACTGTAATAATATCCTGCCTTATTGTTTAGTCAGTTGTGTTTGGGCCTTGAACACTGAAGGATCAACACCAACATGTATGTCGACATGAATGTCTGCGGTGTATGTTTGTCAAACACAGGATATTCACTGGTTTATCTGTAGGTTGACTTTGGTAAACAACACCTAACTGAGTTCTGGCTGGATACTTTACACCAAGATTCGGTCTTGCTCTCTTTCTTTCTGTCTGCCGTTCTGTCCCATCTCTTTTTTATCTTTGCATGTCGGTGCCTGGTCTCTGGTTCTCACCTTTTTGCAACTTTAGACAGAGTTGACCCGAACTAAAATTACATTTAAGCAGCACCTTTGGATTTGCCACAGCTCCCATGCTGAGCATTATACAGGGGGCAGGGGTTGGTTACGGCCATGGGAAAAGGTAGGTGGAGCAAGCCTTGTGACTTTTTGTAGACCTTCTCCCCTCCTCTTTATACCCCTCCTTTCTCTGCCCTCCGCTCTCCCCTCCCCTCTGTCTTTGGTGGTGTGGGTTTGGCAGGGGAGGTGGGCAGGAGGTGCAGGGTTTACCCCTGGAGCCTGCACTGTGTGAGAGATGGCGGGTGATTGGGCAGAGTGCTGGTGACATGCAGCAGGGGAGGCAGGAAGTGCTGGAGCTCTGAGGCAGCTCTCTTTAATTACCTCATTTCAGCTCAGCTGCAGAGTGTGAGAGAGAGGCAGAGGCAACGAGTAGGACGTGAGGCAAAAAGACAAGAGAGAGGAGAGGGTGAGGGACAGAGGAAGAGGAAAATGAGAAAAGAACAAGAGAGAGAGAGAGTGTAGAGAGAGTGAGCCAGAACAGAGAGGGGAGGGAGAGAGCTGCTGCTCCCTCAGCTAATGCATGTTTCTATGTTCCACATAAAATCCTGCTCCTACAATGCTGTGTACTCAGCCTTACCTAAGCTGCAGAGCTAGCCCCAAATCACAGCTCTGCTTGCCGCCTAATACAGGGGTAAGTTATGCTGAAATGCTCAATTCTCATGCTTAAAAAAGATGATGTCCTCATTTGTTTGTGTGTGCAAGCATCTGTGTGTGTGCGTGTGTATGTATCAAGTGGTTTGTGTCTTATAGGAGAGGTTGAAACACTGCTTCTTTTCTGTAAGGGATCATTTAAGAACTCTCTGATAGCTGTTCTAAACTTAGAGCCAACCAAACGACTCAGATTTGGCGATAATATGCACTGCTGCTGCTTTTGGAGTGCATGTGGCTCGGAAATATGCAGCAAGTGAAAGGGAACATTCATGATTTTCTCCCAGTTTGCTGGCTTTCACTGCCTTGCTGTCATTCCGAATGAAAGGGCTGTTGAGTTTGTAAGGTGCAAGGTGGAGAGTTTAGCTTGTTTAGCTCCAGCAATGCAACAATTCTCTGTTCTCACACAAAAGGCACATAACTGCATGTCATATGTTTTTGATTGGCTGTCTGTACCTGTCAGCTCCGTGTCATGAAGGATGTCTCAGTACTTGTTAAATAAATCCTGGTCCTGTCCATCCAAAAACTTTTTTTTCCTGACTGATTAATGGGTTTCCCATGTGGCAGGTGATCAAAGTGTACACCGAAGACAATAGCAGTCGAGCTGTGGAGGTCCCAAGTGACATCACCGCTCGGGATATCTGCCAGCTGTTTGTGCTGAAGAACCACTGCATCGATGACCACAGCTGGACTTTGTTTGAGCAACTTGCTCATCTGGGCATCGGTAAGCACATCTATCTATTATCCTAAAAAAATGTCCAAAACTTGTTAATCAATAAAGAATATGTACAAGCATAATTCATGAATCCGGATTAATTAATAGCATAATTTATGAATCTTGATGTTGTGATGATCGTGCATGTAATTTAACATGCACAGGATCACTGCCAGTAAAGAGTCTGGTTTAAAAACTCTTTTTTCATTACGTCTGAGTCTAGATTTGATCATCCATTTGAATTAGTCTGCACTATAAAGCACTGCAGGCATTCTGTACGTTTTGAACCTTGTAAACAGTGTAGGAGGACAATCTCTGTAATAAAACACTTCCATCTAGAGCAGAGATCTCAGTATGACTGCAGAACCAGTATCCGGGAATGTATTCCATGACAATCTTTGTTAGGAAAGCACTGCCTGTAAAATTTCACTCGGCATCGCTCTTCAGATGCTGCACTGTGAAGTATGTCATTTCATACACATCGTGCTGCAGCTCTGGTCAGAATTATCCAAGCATAATCAGTGAAAATCACCTCAGACAGTTGAAGAATTTGGAAACCAGCAGCCTCAAAGGATCTTTCACACGTTCACGTTGTGAGACGTGACAGAGATGGAAAGATTTCATTGTTTGAAAAGCTGCCTGAGGCAAGAAAGATGGTGCAAAAAGTCATGTAGTGTGTGCAAGCCACTCAGAGGTCAAATTTGTCTTGAGATGTTGTCAGGTCTTGAGGGGTTAATGTGCTGTGAGTCTGCAGCAGACACCAAAGAATAAATGTGCTCTGGTGTGAGCCTCCAGTAGTCAGGAAACAGTTAACTCCACTAGCAGTGACTCCCGCGCCCTGCTGGTGTAGCCTACCCTTCACACAGGAATATTCCTCAGCAGAATTCTTCACACCGTTGCATAATTCAACCATCTGTTCCCTTCTTCCTCTTATTCTCTCGCGCACTCTCTCTTTATTTCTTTCCTCTAATATGTATCTATCTTTCATTTAAGCACTTTTGCTGCCTCACAATGATCACTCACCCCTCCTCTCCCTTTCCTGCTCTTTAGGGTTTTTCTTCATAGAGCATATCCGAGTAGGAGTCCTGTTTCCAGATCAGTAACGCTGTAAAATGTTTAGTATATGTCTGAGGGGGAAAATGCGGCTAAATCAGTGCTCTTACTGAAAACCTCTCTAAATGTTAGCGTAAGTCAGATGATAGTTCTTGTGTTTGCGTGAAATATCTTCTCGTTTTGAATCACTGATATCCAGGCCTCCTGCACAAGTTAATATCATTTGCTCTATACATATATGCAGACAGCCCTAGCACAGTGAACAAAGTTTCTTTTGACCAATCCAGTCCTAACTTGTTGAGTTGGTAAGCTTAATATGTTTGAACTTAATCAGTTTTTATAACACTTATGTGATGTTGTTAATCAGAGGTAATGCCTGGTGATTTACTTAAACAATGAACCTCCTTATTAAGCTGCAGTGATGGCCCAGTGGGTATGTGCAATCAGATTTAGAGATTCACTCATTCAAACCTGTAATGGTTCTAGTTTAGCAATGCAAGGCTTACAGTTGTACACACACAAAATAATCCTGAGCATACTTTTGATGTTTCTTTTTGGTAAATGTCTGCAACACAGCATAAGTTTTTTCTCTTTACAATTTTCATTACTAATATTGCTGATCATATTAGTCTAAATTCCTATCCAACTGACTTGAAGTTGAAGCCCAGAATACTTAAAAAGACTGTATATAAAAAAAATGCAATTCATTCTTAAATATGGATAGAACCCTAAAACATAATACCTGTGACAAATGATCTCACAACAGAAATGTAATCAGCAGTGATTTGGATGGAAAGTCCAGAAGCTGCCTTTTAAATGGTCCATGTGTAAGGAAAACCTAATCAGGTTACGCATCACTGGCTGGTGATTAAAGGTAAAGGACACTGAAGCATGCACAATACGCTCAGTGAACCATGTCGCCTGCTATTAGCCTCTGTGCTTCTAGATTTACCTGATGTGTATTTCAGAGATATCACGGTAGCTAGAATGCTGTTTGCCGCTTGAAGTGTTAAGATTCAAAAATATCTGCAGAATTTTAAAGAGAGAGGCTAGTCTTTTCATGATTTAACAATATAGTGATTTCTGATACTGTAAATATAGACTATTCTTAGTTTATTTAGTCCAGGTGTTTTAGATTGTCTCTTCTATATGAACTTTAATGTTTTATATTTGACACTTTAAGCTCATGACAAAGCAGAAATGAGTAACCTAGCCAGCAGTGATTGTGTGTATGCTCAGCCCTGTGCTGTATTGTCACAGCTCTGAGCACTAAAGAGCACTTTCCAAGCTGAGCCTAAAATCTGCTACTGCGTTACTCTTTCTCATTGCTGGAGTCCTCCCTCTCCTGAAGAGTTGCCCCTGGGAGTGCTGAGAGCAGGTTCACACGCAACTCATCAAAACTGCTGTGCAGGACATATTTCTGCTATGGATGCGTGTCTTGCTGAAGTTATGAGGTGTTGCAATACTAACAGTTTTCCCAGCCTGTGAGCGTCTCTGACAAAACCTTTTAACTGACCACATATCAGCCACTAGTAGAATGCCCTCTGCCTCACAGCAGGAAAGCACAGACACCCAGAGAGATGCCAAGCGCTCCAGCACCCCGGATGCCAGCACATTTTGATGAGCCTCTCCAGCCCTGATTGCAGTTATGCTATGGGAATTAATTAGTCTTGAATAACATTGCTCTCACTCTTCCAGATGGCTTCCTCTAAATAGCCGCTTTCCATTCATTCATCAAACATTCATTTGGGGTTCAAGGAACTGAATAATGTTTAATGATAAAGTGAAGCAATGCAGCCAGCTCACCCAGTTTCCCCTGACTCCCTGCACCTCACACTCGTTATTATTGAAGATTACTCATTAATGAAGCATAATTTTTGAAAAATATGTTAATAATTAATTTGTCAGGCCCATGTTGCCAAGGGGGTGTTAAGGCCGAGACTTGTAGAGAATTAAAACTTTAAAACTGCAAGGTTTAATTTAAACAGAGGGCCATTAGTAGAAACCAGTTACTGTACTGCGCTTGTTTTTGTGGATGTGTTTATATATTCTCTCTCTCTCTCTCTCTCTCTCTCTCTCTCCCCCTCCCCCTCTCTTTCTCTCCTCACCTTTTTCCCTTTCTTTTTTCATGTCTCTTTTCACACTTTCAGAGAGAACCATAGAAGACCATGAGTCAGTCCTGGAGGTGCAGTCTAACTGGGGCATGGACTCAGACAGTCGCCTGTATTTCAGGAAGAATTATGCCAAATATGAGTTCTTCAAGAAACCTCTGGTGTGTTTTATGTGTGTGTGTGTGTGTGGTTGACTGAAAAAAAATCAGCAAATGCTGCCTTTCATTACATTATCACAGGTCATTGGTTCACTGCTTGTCCTACTGTGGACCACTTTAGTTAGGTAATACATACCGGTAGCACACCTGCTGTTTCGGAGATGATCTAACCTAATCATCTATCTATCAAAATATAGCCCATGTCACAGTCTCTCAGAGCCTGTTGTTTAGCCTTTTTTCCTGCTTTCAACATATCAGCCCAAAATATCTCAATGTCATGAAATAATCAATGCTTTTCTCCTCACCTATTAGTGTTTTTTTAATGATGGGGCTGATTGGTTTATATTCATTGGCGAGGTAACAGAAGTGCAATGATGTACACATTTAATAAAATATGTCATACCAATTTGGAGTGGAAACAGTTATGAATGTAAGTGTATGACTGCACTGAAGAACTGAAACCTTGAAGGCCTGTGCGCCATAGCCTGGACAAAGTTGGTGCTTATATCAGTTACTACTCCTGTAGGCAGTGTTCTGTAGAACTTCACCAGAGTTTAAAGACTCCATTTGACTTGTGTCTGGTTTTGCTCACTCTGCTTATAGAGGATTATTCTATTCCACCATGGCCAAGAGAAATTATGACTTACATGGGTGACCCTTCTGTCAACTTTAAGGGCATAAAAAACATCCAATTGTTAGATCCAATTGTTAGAGTTAAGATTGCTTCAAGGTTTTAGCTAATCCTGCTCAGGGGCTGATTTAATAATGATTGATCATCTTCTCATCACACCAGGATTTTTTCCCAGAGAACATGGTGTCTATATCGAGTGAAGCCAATGGCCTCATGAACCACTCAGAACTCATCCAGGTATCCACTTTCTCTCCACACTAACAGAACACGCCAAACCTATTCTCCTGTGTTTTGCATTAAGGGATAATCATTTAGGCTCGTTACTGTATATGCAACACTGAAGCCTGTCATTTTACTGACAAAAGCTGGGCATTTCTCTGTCCCCTCAGACATTTCTCAACTCCAGCACGTGTCCAGAGATCCATGGCTTCCTTCACACAAAAGAACAAGGCAGGAAGTCATGGAAGAAGTTCTATTTTGTGTTGAGAAGGTCTGGACTATACTTTTCCAATAAGGGCACATCAAAGGTAATACATAGACAGTAATCAGTTAGTTTTAGTATTTAATGTGGATTCTCTCTCACTCTCTCTGCCTCTCTTTCGTTCTCAAAATCCATAGGTTTTAAATTGTATGAAACCTGTGGGATCTATAATGTCTGCAGCCAGTAGTTCCAATCATTCACTGTGTACCACTTGAGTTGCTGATTACCTTCCTCTAGAGACAGGCAACATTACTTACCTAAATAACCCCTAGCTTTTCCAATCTAGGACACATATAAGAGACAGACAAAGCTTGGTTTGATAAACCTGCAGTGGGTCATTCCCGAGCACCCTCATTCAAGCACTAATCTCCCGCAGCACTGTTGCTAGATGTGATGGTTAGATCGAACAGCGCAGCATTGTGGACCTTGGCTGGACAGAACTGGTCGAGCAGGATTTTGTGCGGCGGGGGCTGGGGCTATGCCAGGCTCTCAACCCTTCCCCCCTCACCACAGGTGAAGCTTATACCTGCTCTGTGCCGTGCCAGCCTGCGCTGCCCTCCTCCTTCTTCTTTTTTTTCATTTTTAACAACAAAGAGTTGTTGTTAGGCACGTAAGAAGAGATCACTTTCTTCTCGCTAAAACCGCAGAGCTACACTCAAAGAGCGCACCCTTGCTCTGAGTCTGTACCACATCTTAATTTTTTTTAGGTTTTGGACATGCACCCTTGCCTTAGATAAAATATTACCGCTGGTTCGTCTGCACATAGTGCAGTATGCATTTCTGTTTTTCTGGCTGTAAGTCAGTCAGTCTGTCTGCCTCTTTGTCTGTCTGCTTGTCTGTCTGTTGGCAGTTGGGGAAATTAGAATAGTGTAGCACATAGAAATGAGACAAAGGCTTGCTTTGTGTTGCTTTGCTTGGGAAAGGCCTTCTTTCTTTCCTCCCTCTCTCTCTCTTTTCTTTCTTTTCACTTGGCTCCTTTTCACTGTTGTTAAGATAAAGTTGTTGGCATTGCAACATGTATTTGGTTCTATCTCCTGTTGTACATATTACACCCTAGTTGTAATTGAGAGGGCAGCCCTGTTTGAAATAGAAGAGATTGCCCTAAGTCTCGTACATTGTGCGAGTATTGCCCTTGATTTTAATCATATGTTGCAGAGTCCTTGAGAATGTTTCCAAACACTGAATGCTAAATCTAAACCTTTTAAGTGGAGCTTAGATGAACCATCAGACTAAATCCGCATGATTTTAACTGGTCCAGTAATTTCAGTCCCAGTGCTGCAACCTAAGCCCATGGTATTATATGCCTAAATGTCCTCCTACGCTTTAAATCCTGTCGCTGCAGTGTCAGCCATAAGTCTTAGAATAACAGTGTTAAACCACAACAAGCTCAGCGGACCTTGCAGAGCTCCAGCAGCAGTCCTTCACCTTCGGCTTGGCTTCAGCTGTAAACCGGGATTGCACCACTCAGACCTGCTTCCTTCACCTTCCACTTCGTGCTTATATGGTCAGACTATGGAGTCTGCTAGTGAGTAACATAACTTCCTTCTTCAGTCTTCTCCTGTCCCTCCCCACCAACCCTGCCTCTTCGGCAGCTCCATGGGCTTTCTAGATCCACGGGCCTTGCATTTTCACACGCACACACATACTTGCTAGGCTTGCCATATTGCAGTACACCCTTCATTTGTGTAGCATGTGTCCTGCAGGCATTCTGGATGCTGCACATAACTCATATGTTTACATTCATCTCCTGGATACGGCAGGCTTAGTGCTGGAACTCGGGGATAGAGGCAGAGGAATGCAGGGCACCTCCACCCTCCGCCATCAGCTCTGCACAAGAAGCCTCACAGGCTGAGAGCACATGTTTTTGGGGGTTTTTGTGTGATTTTTTTTTATGGCCATGTATATATACTGATGTATAATCCTCCCCTCTCTGTCTCTCTGTTTGTCTCTCATTGTAAGGAACCCAGGCATCTGCAGTTTGTAGCAGAGTTTTGTGACAGTGACGTCTACACTTTATCAGCCAGAAAAACACATGGAGCTCCCACAGACTATGGATTTTGTGTGAAAGTATTCATGCTGTCTTGTTCATAACACACCCAGCTAAACACAACAGCACATATTTGGTTGTGCAATATCTAATTATATCACACATGCCAGTTGAACACAGTTAGCTTTATGATATAATAACGATAATAAAATGTCCCATTTATCTTAGTCTCGTTGTTTAATGGGGGTTATATGAAGCCTTAGTCAAACATAGTGTCTGGATTCTTATCTTCCATGACCTTTGTAGTGTAGTGATCGGCCAAAGCTGATCTTGAATCAGTGAGATATTGACAATCAGGTCACGGAGTTATTTCTGAGAATCAGGTTACTTCTGAGATTCATATGTAATGTGTTCATATGTAATGTGTTCATATGTAATGTGTTCATATGTAATGTGTGCATGATACAAATCTACTCTCAGTATTTAAGATAGCAGCTGGTTTAGAACATTTATTTTTCACTTTCTCATGAACTTCTTCTGAATCAAACTGCAGTGTGTACAGTGTGATATAACATGCTATAATGAAGGGTTTATCCTTGAGTATTGATGTATATCCCGTTGAATAGCTCAGGATTCATTAAAAATTGCTCTAAAATGATTTTGATGGTAATGATTTGGGTGGGGGGGGACTGGACTCAGGTGGGGGACGTTTTAAAATTTTTTGTTAGGTAAGGTGTTTTTCTGCATGTGTCTCTATGTGCAGCCGAGTAAGTCAAGCTCAGCACGGGACCTCAAGCTGCTGTGTGCTGATGATGAGCAAACTAGAACCTGCTGGATCACAGCCATGCGCCTCTTCAAGGTGAAACTCTCACTCTCTCACTCTTTTTACTTTTTTTATTCCTTCACTCTCTTTATATAATATTTTAGCAAATTCTTTACTTATGTCTTTAAGAATGAAAAGTTTTTTTGTCCTTAAGTAGTTTGTCCATCTGTTTAGTCAATCCTTCTACTCATCCTTTTAATCAGTGGCGATATTATAATGTGTGCAGTTTGGGATGCAGCTGTACCAAAACTTCATCCACCCTCATCAGAAGCAGAAAAACTCTCCAATGGTAAGTTCATTGGTCCATTTTCATGTCCTTAGTCACCACGTTGGGCAGAAGTACACTTTAAACAGTCCACATTTCGTCCTTTGAACTATGTAATGTAATATACATTGGGGCAGCTGGATGGTCTGGTGGCTCATTCTGGCCCTGCAATCAGAAGGTGGTGGGTTTGAATCCCAACTGCTCGTGTCACCACTGAGGTACCACTGAGGTACTGTCCCCACACACTGCTCCCCGGGCACCCTCATTGGTGGCAGCCCCCTGCTTAACTTGGTGCATGTGTTAAATGCAGAGAAAGAATTTCACATTGTTCACACTGTGTCCTGTGCTGTGGTGTGCTCACACATGACTATAAGGGTTAAGTCCCAACTTCACAAAACACAGAACTAGAAAGACAAGACCCTTGCAAAGTTCAGAATGTACGCTGTCAGTTCAGCTTGTCCTGAAGTTTGAACTGGGCTGCTTTACAGGCCCTCTGGCCAGCAGAGCTCCTCAAAGATGCCATAAATAGGAGCCTGTATTTTCATTTCAGAGAACAATTTAGGAATTTTGCTTCTAAATGAAAGTATTGTGTGTGTAAGCCCCTGAACTATTTTGGTGTGTGGAACATGCTGGGGGAGCCAGGCTCACTCTAAATATAACTCAGCATCAGCTGCTCGCTGACTTTACAGCTCATCACCTCTGCCTTGTTGTTAGAGGAGCGCACAGAGTGTGTCCTGACCTATACACAGAGACACACACACATGCACGCGCCCCATCCCAGTCTGGTCACACACGCGCACACTGCCTTAATCTCTGACTTGTTCCCACAAGCCCTTTACCACCCTGTGCTTGTGTGTGTATGTGTGCACACCCATGCATTTTTCTTAAGTCTGTGCTTTAATAAGCAATGAACCATCAGTTTAAAAATGTAAAATCATGTGTATGGGGGCAAAATAACATGAGGTAACTTTTGGTTCTTCCTGAGAAGTACGTTTGAGCCAAATGGTGATAGTATAGTGAAGTGTGCATTGATTGCAATGATCCCAGTTGTCGATCTTTATTTCTTTCACTGCATTTTCTTTAATATACTGTCTTTTAAAATGAATCTATGCCCTGTGTCAGTCTAAATATGGTGCCTGGTTTTAGAGGATATATATATATATATATTTATTTATTTATTATTATAAATGTTTTATAAATTATAAATATTATAAATATTTGTTCAGTGTGGTGTGGCACCGAATCATAGAGTGCTTCTCCTTGTTAAACACAGCTCTAAAATGTTGATGTTCTGGGTACAAAACAAGTGATCTATAGGACGTAAACACAGGTGTTTTAAACTCCTAGCAAAAACCTACCAAACTATAGCAAGAACTACCAAACAATACCTACAAAATTTCAGATCAGACACCCAAGCATGTTTATTTTCTCTGTGAAATTACTTGGCATGCTGACGTGCATTACAGTCCGTAAGACAGGAGCAGCCTCTCAGTCAGTTTTTGCGTTTGTTGCCCTCAAACATGTCAAGGTGCTTTTTATTTGATTTTACCGGAAAACGCACCACCAAAGTACCATCAGTAATGGTTAACAGACCTCTCAGTCTCTCAGAAACCCTCTCCTCCCTCACTAGATCTGTATTCTTTAGGATATTCTTATTTTCTAACGTTGACCTAATAAACCAGGGGTCAACTATTCCAGACGGAGACCTGTTGGCCTCGATATACTCACTTGAACTTGTGATCCGTTATGAAAACAAACCCAGATCTTATTCTCTTACCATCTTTAGCAGGGCAAAAGAGTCTTACATGGGTAGGAATGTCTATATTCTTAGGAACAACACTGGCCACTTTGTTTAAATGCTCCTTAAGGATTTTGTGACTTGGAAGCTTAAAGGTGCGAAAAACGTGTCATTTTTTTAAGTGCATGCTTGATAATCTTGACAAAAGAGTAATTTACTCTTTCTTAGCGATTATAAGGGATGTAGAGCTAGTGAGTGTGACTGCTTATAAATGCCCAATCCATGTGTCCCTTTGTCAATCTATACAAACCCTCTAATCCACGCAAATGACCCACTCTCTCTAAGCCTGCTTATACTGCCACTCTGAACAAGTATTACATTATTGTAACATCAGGTGGCAGCATAACAAAGACAAAGGAGCTTAAAAGTGTTCAGCTTCAATGTTTTCTTTGTGTGTTCAATGAACTGAGAAGAGTTATTGCGAGGGATAAATGTATATGAGCTTATTGTAATGTGTGTGTGTGTCTGTGCGTCATGCAGAGAAGCATCTCGGAGAACTCTCTTGTGGCCATGGATTTCTCAGGGCACAGGAGCCGTGTGATTGTGAACCCGTCAGAGGCTCTGTCAGTGGCTGTGGAGGAGGGTCTATCGTGGAGGGTGAGGCACAGATCTGGCTCTTATCACAGCAGCACTGCATTAGGTGATCTTCAGCTGGTCAACCTTTTCAAGTGACCCCTGTCTACTGACCTCTACATTACTTTCTTGGGCTTGTTGCAAGTGATTTCTTTTTAATGTAACTGATTATTGTTTGTGAATAACTGAAGATTGCAACACATACAGAAAGATGTGTAAGTATCGAAAGTCTGATGCTGGTAATCGTATCGTTTGGGTGATAATGAACTCTCTTGCCATTAGAGGAAGAGCTGCCATCGACTGAGCCATGGAAGCTGTTCCCCCTCTCAAAGCTCGCTCTCCAACATAGGTCAGGACTATTTCTACTCAAATCTCCAGTTCATTTTTGCTCTCACACTCTGGCTCTCCATCTTCATCTCCCTTTCTGTGTTTCTCATTGTGTTTGTTGAACATGTTCTCCTGGTCTCTAGCAATTCACATGGCTCAGCCATGGTTCCACAGCAAGCTGTCTCGAGATGAGGCCCACAAACTGATTACCCAGCATGGTCTCATTGATGGGTATGTCTTGCTTTACTTGATTTTTACAGCACTGATGCTTGGCTGTATTTCATAAGCCCCATAAACTGCATACGAGTGAGTATTTCTACTTTTTTTATATCTTGTTTGTCTTCAGGGTTTTTCTTTTAAGGGACAGCCAAAGCAACCCCAAGACTTTCGTTCTATCCCTCTGTCATACACAAAGAATCAGACACTTTCAGATTCTACCTGTGAGTTCCCTTTTAATCTTAACTCAGTTTGTGTATTACTCTAAGGTCATAATAGTAATAAAAGTATTATGCATGCATGTGTGTGTAAGGTGGAGGATGACGGTGAGCTGTTCTACAGTTTGGATGATGGAAACACACGCTTCAGTGATCTGCTGCAGCTGGTGGAGTTCTACCAGCTGAATCGAGGCGTGTTGCCCTGCAAGCTCAAACACCACTGTGCCCGAACCACCCTGTGAGCCCATCTTCAACACCTTCCCAAGCGCCCTGTGCTCCCCTAAGCCCCCCATGGGCTCCCTTATCCTTGTCCAACAATGCTGTGAGCGCCCCTTTTCTGACCCTAGCTGCTTGAGTGCTCCCTTACTCCATGCCCAAACATCATGTCAGCCTCTCTCTGTTCCAAGCCCAGCCACTGTCCAAATCCCCTCTCATGTCCCTCTGTGAACCCCGTCATTTTCCTCTGGTTTTCTGCGCACTGTCACACAACCACATACAGGGAAACTCTAGACAAATCGCCAGCGCAGCTCGTGCCTTGGACAAGAAACTTGGAGGGAAGCCAGCCAGCCTAAACCACTGACTCCCCTTGCCTGGTTTCTCTGTTCACCCCCCTACGAGAGCATTAGGGTCATTTACTGTATGCTGGGGTGCTGGGAGATCAAACAGACTTTAGTGGAGCGGTAGAAAGGACTTGATGAGCGCTGTCAGCTGGATTCAGTGTGTGTGACAGTAGTCTGCTTATGTTTTCCAATAAGAGAAGTTTGGTGTGTTTTTGAAATGAAGGGTTTGGTTGATGTACTGTACTGTAAGTTTTAGACATTGCAGCTCTAATGATCTGAATTCAAAGCTCTCTCTGAAGATGGGAGTGGCTACAGTAGCAAACTGTCAGTCAAAGCTAAGTTCTAATGGCAGACAACCTGTGTCTCCATATCATGTGAACAGAACTGACAGACATGGTACAGCCATAATCACGTGCACAATAAGCTGAACCTGTTGGTTTTTGCCAGCTGGGAGAGGGGGTTTCAGAGGATATGGACACCCTCCCCCTCTGAGCTTTTGGGTAAATGTTTTCTTTTTCACCTTTTTTCTTTCTGTTAATCATGTGACAAAATATTCAGGTATTTTATAAAAAATGTGATGTGTAGTTTGTTTGAGAGGTGTGTGGTTAGCTGAAGAGACTCTTAGCTCAGTGCATGTTGTAGGCCACATTCTGTCCAACTGCGATGGTTGTGTTAGCATGAACAAGCAGCCATGGATGCACATGCAGACATAGACACTTCCCTTCAGTCTCTGCTCTACCAGAACGTGGAATGTATCAGTACACACACACACACACACACACACACACACACAAACACACAAATGTTCACACCCACCACCCGAGAATGATGCTGGATCATACCGTAAGTGGTTTACATTCAAGCTAAGACAAAATATGAGACAGAAAAATAATGTTATTCATTAGTAATCCAACATTTCAGGATTGTTGTACATAAAAAGAAATTTTTTATAAATACTTGACAATATTCGGGTTAACAGAGTTCCACACCTGAACTGATAAATATTTTATAGAAACACGAAGAACGCCACTACAATCATAGTCTGAACACGTGCTGTTTCTTCAGGTATCATTTTCACCCATAAACCTTCCCTTAAGAAAACAGGAGCTGACAGGGGTTGCAAATCACAGATGACTAACCTGTTGTACTGTATAAAAAAAACAAAAACCTATAGAGCAATGTACTTGATAAGAAAGATAAGTATGGAATTTTAATACTGTACAAAGGTAAATGCATTTTGAGTTGAAAGCCAGGAAAAAAAATCTTTTAATGGAAAAGAGAACCATGCATAAATATCATAGGCTGCAATGTCTCTTTGTAGAAAAGCAAATTTTCTGTCTGTGTGTACTGCTTGAGTCCTGTTTTGTAATCTTTAGTATGCAGAATGAACTGTAATATTAACCCAAGATTATAAATTGTTTTATATCCATGGATAAAAAATGCATTTTGAAAGGTTTTAATTTGCCATGGTTATTGCACTGTAGTCGAAACACTGGTAAACTTTTCATTTCCAATGCAGAGGGATATCTGTGACTGTTAAAGACTTTTGATAATGTTGTAGATTTATAACTGCTGCAATATTCCTGTGCTTCTGCTCAGAAATGCTCTGCTCTTTTGATACAAACCCCAACAGTGTAGTGTATGTGAAATGACACTGTTTATATATGTCTCCTATAAAACTGGCTTTGTTCACCTGCCTCTACACCATCATTATTTACTCTTTAACTGTTTTATAACTGACAGTGAGAGAGTACAGTATATCTACTTCATTGATCTACGTATGTCCAACACTATACACTATTTAGACAAAAGTATTGGGATGCCTGACCATTCCACCACTAGGAACTTTAATGACATTGCATTCAAATACAAAGACTTTAAGATGGACTTGATCCCCGCTTTGCAGCTATAAGAGCTTCCACTCTTCTCAGAAGGCTTTCCATAAGAATTTGGAGTTTCTGTGGGAAATTTGTGCCCATTCTTTCTGTATTTATGAGGTCAGGCACTGATGTTGGACGAGAAGGTCTGGCTCGCAATCTCCATTCCAGTTCATCTCAAAGGTGTTGGATTGGGTTGAAATCAGGGCTCTGTGCGGCCAGTCAAGTTCTTCCACACCGAACTAATCCAACCATGTCTTTATGGAGCTTGCTTTGTGCACTGTCATGCTGGAATAGAAAAGGTTCTTCCCTAAACTCTGTCCACAAAGTTGGAAGCATGGCATTGTCCAAAATGTCTTGGTCTGCTGAAGCATTAAGATTGTCCTTCACTGGAAGTAAGGGACCTAGACCAATCCTGAATTATGAGGTGTGTCCCAATACTTTTGCCCATATAATGTACATAGACAGCTATTGATTGTGTTTTTTCAAGGATATGAATAGAGAATTTATCCCATCTTTGCTGCAGTAACAGCCTCTACTCTTCTGAAACACTTTACACTATATGTGGGCACATTGCTGTGAGAATTTAATATCATTCAGACACATGAGCATTAGAGTCAGGTTCTTATGTTTGGATTACAAACACCATTCCAGCTTATCTGAAAGGTTTGGGTGGTGCTCAGTCATTCTGGAGAACACAGCTTCACTGCTCAGTAGTCCAAATCTGAGGGAGGCTTTACACCAAGCTGACCAGCATGTGCTAAATGAGTAAGCTACATAAGATTTTTTACATGAGTTTTGTAAAAAGACTTTGACAAAAATGGTCATTTTCAATTTTATTTGACAAACAGGACTTTAGTCTACTGTTTAATTCAGGAATGAGATGTTCTGGGACCACCAGTAAAAATTTAAAAGGCTATAAAAAGAATTGAGGGTCGAGTGCAGCACAAATATTTTTTAATATCCTATGCAATGCAAGAATCTCTAAATGTGCAGGACTATGTGAGAGTGTAGTATAACCATGACTAATTTATGGACTGCTAAGAGCTAAATGTATGCTTTGGACTAGTTTTTAACCTACTTTTTAGGATTTAAGTCTGATGAAAGCTTCCAGCCAATAGGTCAGTTTGATGTTGGGAAAGTTGGAGTTATTTCAATAATGAGATCAGAATATGAAAGAATGCATAAGGCCTCCAAACATAACACTTGGATAATGTTACTGTTGATTAGAAAGCCACTCTTCTCCAAAAAGAACATTGCTACCCATCCACAATTTGCCAAATATCACACTGATGAGCCAAAAAATGTTTTGTGGATGGACATTTATCATTTAAATGAGAAGCATTATCTTTTGGATAATGGAAAACACTGCATTTTAGTAAGAACCTTACCCATCTGTGAAACGTGGTGGCAGTATCATGGTTTGGGCCTATTTGGCTGCGTCTTGGCCAGGACAGCTTGACATGAATTCTGAATTATAGCAGCAAGTACTAAAGGTCAGGACATCTGTGAGCTGAGTTTGAGGAGAAAGTGGGTCATGCAGCAAAATCGCTCTCCATTAAACAATCATTATTGTGCTAAAATGCTTCAAAGGAACCAAGCCCTGAATATAATCTAATTTGTCATCTTATACAGCCTGTTCATCTACAGCTATTTTAAGCGTTCTGCTAATTAACTGAAGTTGTTGAGTACCAGTTTCATATTAAAATCACTGTACCTGCAAAACAATTTGTATTATTTTTGTGATAATGTCTATAAACATGATTGTGTATGTGTTATCTGAACCAGTCACTCTAAGTTACATATCTGTAAAGTGACCATTTTGTCATACGTGAACACACCACAGCGTGAACAGAACAAAAATCTTTTCTGCATTTAATCTATTCAATAAATGAAGCAGCAGGAGCCCAGGGAGCAGTGCGTGGAGAGGGTACCTTACTCAAGGGTACCTCAGTGGTGCCAATAGCAGTCTTGGGATTTTAACCCACAACCTTCTGATCAAACCAGCAACGCCCTAACCACTAGGCCACCAGCTGCTACAGAACAGATTTACAAAATACTCAAAAATACACAGCCTGAAGAATTGCTCTCAGCTGTTTGGTGTGCAAGCTGACATTCTGCAAAAGGTCCCTCGTCCTGTTACATTATCAATTTATATATTTATTACATTTTGCCTAATTTCGCTGTACAGAGTGTCACATTTCGCCTTGGTTTCTCCAAAAATGGATAATATTCAGTTTGTGCTTGGGACAATATAGTTACAATTAAAAGTAAGATTTAAGTTATTTAAAAATAAGTTAGATAAAAATATGATTTTCAAGCACATTTTGTTGGTTAACTGAAGGCAGCTGAAAACAAGGCTGTTTTTAGCTTGTTTTTAAAACCAGCAACAGTTGGGGCAGGTCTGACCTCCATGGGGAGCTGGTTCCAGCAGAGGACTGCATAATGACTAAATGCCATTTCACCCTGTTTTCATTCCAATCTGGGCACCACTAGCTGGCCAGGTCCAGGTTCAACTAGGTCATTCCTTGAGGGGGATTTAATGGATCAAATGTTAACTTGGGCCAACGTTAGCTAACTTTGCTGCTCCCTTTTACACACTGTGACCAATATTAATTAACTTCAGTTATGTCAGATAAGAAGGCGGCTAGTTTTCTAATGAAGAAATAGTAAACATTAACTGCCTGAACATAGAATAATACCTCTAGGTAACAACACAAAACCTTGCTGTATCTGTATGTCCTTTCCCATGATCCATATTGGCAAAAAGTCAATGCAGTAATGAAGAGAAAGGGTTTTTTTTACCTGTTAAGGTTCAGTTGAAGCCCAGTTTGAATTTTTACTGTATTAACAGCTCTCACACACTGCATACAGGCACTCATAAACCCTGCAGAAGTAAAGAGAAGTGCAGAGGAATCGGTTTTCTCACACCTCCCTGGGGTTGTTTTTGTGTCTAAATTAAAGCAGCATTGTTGTGTCATGCATAAAAGTTCTTTGATTTGATTTCTTAGATTTACTGATCAGTAGACAGTTTGGGTCTATATAATAAGCTGTTTTCACATACACTATATAAACAAACGTTTTGGGACGCAACTCTTAATTATTGAATTCAGGTGCCCTCTTACTTCCAGGCAGGGGCAATCTCAAAGCTTCAGCATACCAAGACATTTGGAGTTCGGTGTGGAAGAACTTGACTGGCCCGCACAGAGCCCTGACCTCAACCCCATCCAACACCTTTGGGATGAACTGGAACGGAGATTGCGAGTCAGGCCTTCTCTTCCAACATCAGTGCCTGAACTCATAAATGCTCTACAGAATTAATGCATAAATTCCCACAGAAACTCTTGTTAATCTTGTTAATTACCTTCCAAGAAGAGTGGAAGCCTGATTCATACACTATATATATATATATATTGTCCATATAGTATATGACCTCTTGACAATGTCTGGAGAATCTGGTCAGGACATTGTCCAGACTCGCCCTTTCACACATGTAGCACACAACATGAGACTGGAAATCCTCTCTTTGGTTTAGGTGAGAGGTTGAGCTTGGGTAGAGCATGCAGGAGACAGGACTTGAGACAAAAGGTACACTGGAAATGACAGTGTTTCCAGCACATTGATGATGGTGGACAAGTCTATTGACTCATCACATGATGAGCATTGATAAAGGTTTTCATTACTGTCATTGTGTAAATAGCCCCTCTTCTTCACCTTCAATTTTTTACATTCTTTGGGCTGCATGCCGGTGATGTGATAACGTCAACACATCCACAAGTCTGTTTAATGCCTGGTCCAACTGATTTGGACATTTGTGCTCTCACATACAGGCCCTCTGGATAATGTCTAGAAAAGTTTAGGATAGCAATGCATGTCTGAAAATGGCTTTAACAAGATGTAACTATCCAAATGCTTTCAAAAAGTGGTGGGGACTAAATGGGCCATGATATAAAGAGGTGGGGACATGTCCCCAGCCTAAAGGATACTTATGATAATACCCTGTTGACACTTAAAACCATGTTAAGACCGAGCAGCAGTGTGATTAGACTGGTCCTTTATCAGGGGAGCTGCATTCTGCAGAACTGCAGGTCTTAGAGAACAGCATGACTTGGCATATGATACAAGTTAAGAGTGTTGGCTTGTAGCAACTACTCTAGTCTTCAGCTGACCTTGTCTTGAATAAATGATGATTCCAGTCATGGCTCCAAGTCCATTGGACTTTATTACACAGAACAAAGATGATCTGTCTCTAAGCAAAAATTCCATATCTTCAGCAGAAGCAATGGCCTCGGTCTTTGATTCTAGATATATTGTAATATTTAAACATTTTGCTGTCCCAGAAATCTTTCTGGAACTCTGTCTCGTTCTCTGCTGGTCTTTCTTCAAGATCTAAATTCTTCTAGGCTTGGAGCTCAATAATTAAAAGCTAAAGTTGCTTGCTCACCAACATGTGTCCAACTTTTGCTTTGTTCAAGTTCTACTATATTAAAAGAAAATCTACAGGCATTTGAGGTGTACATTAAAAATCCAGTAGACTTGTCTTCGCTTGTATAACAAGCAAAGAGAATTTGTGGAAAACGATGTAGCTAGTTCTTTTTTGTGGGTAAAATAACTAGTGCGTCATGGTGGGTCCTGTTTAAACATTTACACTGTCAGTTATTCTGCAGTCTAAAAGGTTACACTCTGATATCTTACAGTTGTTAGAATTGCTTTCTGAAGACTTTACAAATACCTTCCTCTTCATAAAACACTCCATAAAACCAGTTGTAAAGGAGGATAACCTCTAATATAATACATTATTACTGTTACATCTGCGGACACTTTAGTGTGCACCTGTATATATATATACATATATACACTATGTACACATATACATACATATATCCAGTGTGTACATACATATATCTATAGCTTAGTATATACTTATTTATATTTTTGCCATATTTTTGTATTATTTGTGCAGTGTATTTTTATATTGTGCTGTTGTGTTGTATAGCTTTAATTCTATTGTTTTGCTACTCTTTCCTTTGTACTTTCCACTTTCTGCCATAGCAATGCAAATTTTTTATCTTATTCTAATTTAGTGGTTTAAGTTACTAATAGAAACTACACTATACTGACAAAACAGATACTCCTTGAATTTGTCTAGACACATAAAAAAATTATAGCACTGTTTTTAGAAATGTATTTTGCTAGATAATAAAGCACACCAAAATTAGTAAAACTGGTCCAATTTAGGTTAAACATTCTAAGCTATATGTAATACGTAAAATCTTGCGATAAAAACTTTACTATGTGCACATGAGAACTAGAGATGCCATTGAAGAACCATTTTGGATCCATTAAATGAGCCAAATGTAAAAAACCTCCATATTATTTACAGGTTGATGGACAAAAGCAGCTTTTATAGTGCTAAGTCACATATCTCATACAGAAAAGTTGTTCTGTAGGGAACTAGAATGGTCCTCCAATGGCATCGCTTAAAGAATGCCTCATTTTTGAAAGAGTGTAGAGTGACTACTGCTGTTAATGCTAAATATATAAAAGGCAAGAGTGTTTCTGTACTGGTGGTTGTATTCAGACACACACAATTAAAGTGGTAGTGGGGCACATCCAGTACATTTACTTTTTGACTGAATACTCTTAACAGGAAAAATACAAATAACATTTCTGTTCTGTCAAAACACTGATGAGGATAATCAATCAGACAGCCTTATTTGTTTTAATATGTATCTTTGACATCTAAGTCATTCTCAGAAACTTTTAGTAAAGCTCCCCCACCCCTCACCTCAGTCTCAGTCTTCTGATATTTCTTTAAATCCCTCTGTCTGTTCTGCTTCTCACTGTTGCTGAACATAGATACACAAACATTTTACGTATATTCTGTTAAATACTTTCTTATGTCACAGTCCATCAGCTGATATCAACTGTGTTTAACTGTGTTAAACACAGTTGCCTTCCAGTTTGTCTTTATGGAGACTGAAACATTTCTCAGGTAGTAGGGCATTGTGGGAAATGTAGTGTCTGCACTGAATCAGAACTGTCATTTAATTTAGCTATTGACTGTATTGACTGTTTTTTCCCAGTGATCATCATGAGATAAAGTAACATTTAAACATTTTATTGGAGCACATGTCCCAGCAAATTAGCTTTTGCCTTATTGCCCCTGGGAATGGATCACATTGTATGTGTGAACATTTAAACCATGCATTCATGAAAGTGACTGAGGGGCTATTTTCATTTTCCACTTTAAAATTGTTCCATAATGCAGACCTTTAAACTGCTTGCTACTAAAAAGGTCCTCCATTTATGGGAAATGTTCATTTATATCATTTCCATGACAGTAGTTTAAATGGAATGCAGTGAGTCAAATAGCCTTAAGAAAAGGTCAGAATTGGATCCGTCTTAATATAGTCAATATTGAAAGCAAGCTTTGTTCGGCTCCAGTTCCTAAATTATCTAAATGATCTGAACAATCTAGAAACAGACAAAGCATAAATGAACCTTCTGTTCTAGAGAATATATCCCTTCTGAAGAAAAACAACTGGGGATGCATAAAGATTACAACTCTCAATAATGATCTATTCAGTTTCCAGATTTATGACTTTACAATATAATATGAAGCTGGCAGGTATCTAAAGGTAGGCTGTATAGAAGTCAATGTATAGTTGTCAGACAATGAATTAAATGCTTTAAACTGTAAAACAAACAAAAAAATAGATAAAAATAGACTGAACTGCAGGTAATCCTAACTTCTTTTCCCAGACACTTAAAATACTGAATAAGCATCGACAAATACATTTTAGAGTCTAGTTTATTGTACTTATAGCTACATTATCTAAATAATTGCTGGATGTAAAATATCATTATACATAAACGGTCAAAGAATTCAAATTATAACTTATTTTGTTATAATAATAATAATAATAATAATAATAATAATAATAATAATAATAATAATAATAATTATTA
>JBBPCY010000002.1:17909497-17943603 GCA_037974405.1 Brachyalestes nurse | reverse complement strand
TTGAAAACTTAAGGATTACCTTGTTTGTTTGAATTAACTTCAGGAAAGTGTGTGTGTGTGTGTGTGTGTGTGTGTGTCTGTGTCTTTCAGTTATGTTTTTGCAGGTTACATACTTCTCAAAATATGACTTGTTTTGACCTCTTCCATGTGCATGTGCACAATAACAGACCACCCCAACAATAACAACCCACAGTTTGTTGCAATTATATTTCTGTATTTTTGACACCATCTATCAACAAAATAATTACTCAGTTTGTAATTAATATATTAATTTCTGCATAAAGAGGATAAAGAGTACTGAACACACCCTTAAACACACCACACTGGCCTTAATGTCTAACTGTATACCTTACATGCAATTTATGGTTCTACTACTTTTTCAAGGAAAGAGGCATATTTGTACCTTTTTATTACTTTTTTAAATTAAAAAATAAAATAGAGAGCCTATATTCAGTATATGGTGTCCTCTAACTAAAGAAACGGAGGCCACACCTTTGAAAGAGGCACCTCAGTGATTATTTAATGCCTTCTTCTGGGGATGCTGATGACACTTTATGTAATAAAAGTTGAACAAATGATGATCTCCTTTTGTATTTTCTCCTCTCTCAGCTGCTGTAATCGTAAGGTCAAACAAATGGAAATACTGTCTGTAATTCTTCAAATATTTGTTAAAAATGTTGCTTACAGAACAGACATAATTAGGTAACTGTTCTCTAGCCATCCTGATACGACACATCACAGCAAATCCTGCACCACAAAACAGTAGGACAGCTGTCAGTGTCTCCACAATGAACATGACTGTAAAACTGACTGTTCGCTGAAAAATGGCACTAAAATATGTCAAATGGTTGCACATTAATAAAATGTGCAACATCAACACAGTTCTTGCTGAAACAAATGAATGACACAAATTGTGTGAAGCAAACACTACATGCTGTCATGTCTGTCCAGTTGAGGTGAAACTAGTAAATGAAATGAAGTTTAATTGTTAATGGCAGAATTGGAGAACTGTGTGGAGCTCTCAGATGTAAGGCATGTCTACCCTGAACTATTTCTCCATGTGTGGCAGGACTACTGACTGTGCTGCTCTGGGGGGCTTCCCCCCATCTTCACCATCCTACCCCCAGAAAAAAGCCAGAGCTGATGGGCGGTCTGACGGGCAGACAGGAAAACATGCAGGTGAGTGGACAAAGGCCCAGGCTGGAGGAGCTCTCGCAGCGAGATTACAGAGAGTGGACATACAGGAGCGAGCAGGAGACAGCTCCGAGAAAAGATGGATCGCTGTTCTAGGCGATCAAATACGAGGATGAGAGAGAGAAGAGTGGCAGTGGAGGAGCAGGAGCAGGAGGAGAGACACACAAACACTTCGAGCAGAAAGAGAAGGAAAGAACAAAAAGCAACTTGTGAAGGGAAAAAAAAAACAAGAGGAAGATTTGTGACAGCAGCATGCCGCGCAAAAGACACAAATCCACAAAAACAAACGTACAGCTTTTCTTTTTTTCATCAGCTCCGAAGTATGATCTGCTTTGAATATAATTCTGTTAAAATATTTAGGGATAATCTCCATTTACCTTCTCATAAGTGGCAACGTGGACTACAATTATTTAAATGGATGATTTTATAACTGATTTTTATGGAGAAATCCAAATGAACACACATTACAGACAGAATTCACAAACTGCTCATTCACATTCTACAAGAAGATACAGTAGAACAATCAATGATGTAAAATAAGTGATTTTTAATTATTTAGATCATTTTGGCACATTTTTCCCTCAGTCATGATGGGTTGGTGTCATTTCATTGCAAATAATTACAAGCTTAAATAAATGCATTTGCATACAATTACAGATACATTAAAACATTAAGATCATTGTGGTAAATTAATGATCATACCCCCCTAAACACACATACACACACACACAAACACACACACACACACACACACACACACACTTACACACACACACGAACATGAACACTGCTGAATGGATTGACAGGCCCACTGGCTGAGACACATTAAGCAGTAAGCAGCCCACTCACACCCCACATGTGCTTAGGGTCCATTTACATGTGTGTGTGTGTGTGTGTGTGTGTGTGTGTGTGTGGAGGGGAGAAAGGCAGAGGCAAGAGAGAGAGGAAATGGTTCATTTCTCCGAGCACTCAGGAGTGGAAGTGGAGCAGCATATGTTGGGATTTGAATAGTCAATCGATGAATAACCCAAAGCACTGTTTTTTTTTCCTCCCTCTCACTCTGTTTTTCTGGGCGGGCTAGCGGAACAGCAGTGCTGTGCTGGGAGAGCTGGCTTTCCCTAAAGTACCAGGCTGTAGTCAAAAATATTTACAGCGCCAGGAGGTATTTAGAGAAATATTCAAAAAATTCAATACTATGCTGACCTCTCACTGGGCATTTGCTACCTCTCACTCTCTCCATCGCTTCTCTCTCTCTCTCTCTCTTACTCTCTCTCTCACTCTCTCTTTCTCTCTCTCGCTCTCTTTCTCTCTCTCGCTCTCACTCACTGGCTCTGTCTTTGCATCTCCATAAAAAAGGTGTAATAGTGCATTGCTGCAGACGCGGCGCTAAATGAAAGGTTTTTAGTCAGTTAAAAGTAAAAACCACATTGAATAGGAAATCCTCCTTGTTTCTTCTTTTTGTATGACACCAGTGCATTGATGAAACTTCTTTCTTTCTTTCTTTCTTTCTTTCTTTCTTTCTTTCTTTCCTTCTTTTTTTTAATTATCAAGATCACAAAAAGGTTTAACATATTGCAGTCAGACCAGAGACAGTCAAATGAGAGTAAAAACACACATGGGAAACAAATAAATGCAAGCAATGTGTGCCCTTCATCTATACTCACACACACACACACACACACACACATATACGTGTGTGTATACCCACATAGACATGCAGACATATTACTGTTTTATTTATCAATTGTAATTATTTATCTATTGTATATTTATGAGGGTTATAGTTTGTCATATTTCACAAACCTGTCTTTTGTTCTTGTTATATTATTACTGTTATTATTATAGTTATTATTGTTATTATTGTTTTTATTATCATTATTATTAAAACCATTGTGGCCAACAGATATATAAAGTGTATTTATATTTATATTTATATGTATTACTGTTTACTTAAGTGGACTTAAGTTTCAGCATTTAGAGTTATGCCTCCAAATCTCCAAATGAAATTCATCCTCCTTTGATTCTGTTGGCTGTAGTGTTACTGAATGGCCCCTTCCTCAGTTTAGCACTAGAGGGCAGGGCAGATCCAGACAGAAGATCAAACTGAGCTGAAGCCCAGATTGCCCTGAACTCGGGCCACATCACATTAAAGTTCATGCAAATATACTCACACACTATACTGTCAGAGCCATACCCGCTAGTCTTCATTAACAAGGACTTCAGCGTATTTATTATTTTTAATGAAGCAAGTATGAACTCAATTTCAGTATCTTAAATGATCCTGTATTAAATTATAGGCAAAGGCTTTGTGTGTGTGTGTGTGTGTGTGTGTGTATGTGTGTATATGTGTATGTGTGTATGTGTGTGTGTGTTTGGTGCACAGGTCAGAGCATTTGAGAGATTTCTCTCCCCTCACAGATTGCCAGAAAGGAACAGATGTCAGGATCAGGAGACACATTCAGAATTTTACACACACACACACACACGCACACACACACACACACACACACACACACACACACACACACACACACACACACACACACACACACACACACACATATACATCTAACACCTAATGAATAATGCCCCTGCTGGAATTCAATTATCAAGTTACCTCTCTGGTAGAATAATCACTACTTTAATGCTTCTAATTATCATTTTAAAATCTAAACACTGATTTGGCTTTTTCCATAAAATTGCAAAATTAGTACTTTTCTTTTTGGATTTTCCCCACACATGTAAATGCAATGTCATAGGACAGCTTAACGCGTTTGGAGGAGAATGCTGAGTGTCGTTTCTGTTGTTAACAGATAGCTCAGCAGGCTTGCATCACAAGTGAGTGTGTGTGTGTGTGTGTGTTATTGGGAAGGACATCCTTCCCACCTACACAGAGCAAAGCCAATTGTGCTCTCTTGTATTTCTTTTCCACCACTACAGTGTCGGTGCTGGTTCAGAACTGGTCCACAGTTTGAGAGCTGAACTTTACATAGTGGAGGTTTAGGTCATTTCCATGGGAAAACCTCATGGCAGACAGAACACATCTGTTTTGCTTGCTTTTTATAAATTTCAGTTCTAAAGTCATTATATATTGCATTTAAATGCTGAATGCATGTAAAGACTGCTAACAGCCTTCATAACCAACAACGATTGTATTCTAGATCACAGATGTGTATTGGTTTTGAGTTTTTTAGCCAAAAAATGGTCAGAAATTTCTAGTGGTTGATAACTGTTTGATGCATATGCTCTCTCTTATGCAATTTAAATTTTGCTGCTGCTGCTGCTGCTGCTGCTGAATTTGCTCATGTTTTATCAGACTATCTTGCAGACTGTCTTGCAGCCTCTGACATCGGGGTCCTCTTTATAATAAACCTCACCCCTCATGATCGTCTTTCATGAACTGCAGAACCTGAAGAATCTGAAGTTGCATACTCACATTAACAGCGAGCTGAAAATACTCCTCCAAAAGTTCTCTAAACAAATTTTGTTTGTTTAATGACTGCAATAAGTACAACAGTAGGTTGTATTAACCTATTAATCTATTACTGAAAAAAAAAGTTTTTCGTGACACTGATGTGACAGCAAAGCTTAATAGAGCAGTGTGTGTTTGTCCACACACATGTGGGAAACAGAATGGTGGACAGGTGATTGGTGCTCGAGCAAAGTTCCTACCAGTACTAGGAGACCAGTAAGCTGAGGGGCTCGTGCCCGCGGTGCTGGCCACTATCTGTGTGTTTACTGATTTTTGCAAAATGGGTGGGAACAAAAAAGTCCATGACAAAAAGTGGTGGGGACACATCCCCAGCGTCCCTAGCATAAATGTTGCCTGTAGCAATTGACGTCAGTGGTTTTAACTTTAGGACCAGCAGTTTTGTGGAGCTATGCAACAGTTTTTTTACTGTAAATTCCATAGATTCAGTGGAAAAATGCCAAGGATGACTAGAGCAGCACTAGGGACAGAGCTTTTGCCCCATGACAGGATGAATGCTTTGATAGCTGCGCCACTCAGGAGCCCAAAACGGCACGTTTTAATAATGAAATGAATTAAATGAATTAATTAGGCTAATTAATTAATTATTTTGCTTATTTTTTTGAGAATGTTTCTTACAGATTGGGTTGAATGCCAAAATTAACATTTTTTTTATTTTTGTGGTCATGCTGGCACACTAAAGCACATTCCTGTAGATCCTGCAGCCTCACTCATTTGCTGTCATTCATGGGGCTTTTTTCTGCTTGCTGTTTTCCACTAACTTTTGTCATCTGTCACCAAAATATGAAGGTCTTGCATGCAAAAAACATGCCAAAAATTCTCCCTTCTTAAACTCTATGAATTAAACCCCATGCGCTGCACATATTTATGTGTTAATTAGTTGTTAATTAGTTAATGGGTTAAAACAGGTGTGTTAGATAAGACAAATAACAAAAATGTACAGTGTGGGGTCACCAGGAAAAGTATTGGAAACCCCTGAATTAGATAGTTTCTGATGCTTTAACTATTTACAGTCCACGTGTTATTTTATTTTCTGCTTCCTGGCATCAGTCTGTTTATTCCATAGTCTTTCCGAAGTGCCATGGTGGGTGTGGAAGGGGAAACTTAAGTCTATGAGGTATTAAGATTTAACTTGGCTATTGCTATTATTCTGCATTTTACTTCTGTGTCTCCAAAACATGACAACTGCCAGAACAACAACGCTAATGTATTCGGTGGCAGCGGAGGGAAGGGGAAGGATTGTGAAGTGTGCAGCGAAGTGAAACATGAAAGGTTCCAGACAGGATGTGACACTGTGTCGTTCAGCGCTGCGCAGATAAAAAGCCCTATCCTCACCAAACCCCCTGCAAGTCTTCTCTCCCCTACACCCAGACATCAAACCCCACTGAGGCAGCCCAAAACCAGTCCCCAAAACACTCCCCATTAAACTGTTTGGTTTCTGAAGGTTCCTACAGGGCTAAAGTAAGGCTGACAGCTTATGTACACATGCAAAGACTGCTGCTACTGTACTGCCACACATTACTGTATACAACACTCATGAAGGCTCACTGTCTTTATCTCTTTAAGATCCCTCTCTCTCTCTCTCTCTCTCTCTCTCTTTCACTCTCTCTCTATTCTCCTCTCCCTGGCTGGCAGCAGAATGTCCTTCACTCAGCTGATTTACGGCCCAGGTCTTTGACTTGTTAGATCTATCTGCAATAACACAATATGGGCCCGTCCCCCAATGTCAGTTCTAACGGCCTGCTCGGCTGATGCTTAATTGTTCTTGTCTGCTGTTTTGCCACTCCATTAGAATCCACGCTCTGAAGGCCCCCCTCCTTTAAGTACGCACAGAATTTGTGTGAGGGAAAAAAGGTTTCTTGGCTTTTACGGCGAGAGCGTTTAGCAAACATTTGCCACTGTATTTGTTTACATTGCACTTGCCTTTCGTGCGTGGGTTGAATGAAGGCTAACACCAATCATACCTTTGCTCCTCAGGCTTGTATAGCTAACTCCCTCACTTTGCCCCTTCTTACAGGACGAGTTAATTGAATCCGAGTTCAATTCGTCTGTCCAGATGCTCCTCGGCGCGAGAGCACAAAAGTGCCGGAGCAGGTGTAGCCGTGTTAACGCTTCTTTCCATTAAAGATCTGCTCTGCTCTGGGCAGACTCAGCAGCAGATGCGCAGGGCTTTTTTTTCACAGCTTTGTAAACATTCTCTGTTTTTTTCACCTCTGGATATTATTCTGATCGCCATTGCATTCAAAAGATTTCTTTCTGACCTTGGTACATATCAGTCTATTGATACATCTGAGAGAGGTCCAGGCTACTGTGTGCATGTTCTTCTGTCCAGAGAGAGAGAGACGGACAGACAGACAGACAGAGAAATGGAGAGAGAGAGAGAGAGAGAGAGAGAGAGAGAGAGAGAGAAAGAGAGAGAGAGAGAGAGAGAGAGAAAGAGAGATAGACAGCGAGAGAGAGAGAGAGGGAGATCTGTGAGTTTCTTCTCTGATGTGGACACAGGCAGAATGGCCGTGACCCCTGCGGCCTGCAGCTTTTAGACAGCAGGGTGAGTAAGCTCCCCCCCACCCTGTTCATTGGTGGATAGGAGAGGCACAAAGCGTGTTTGGCCTGACTACTGCGCTGCGTTCAGCTATGGACATGCTGCATTCATGGCTTTTCTCACAGGGCTAATGGCTGGGCTGTGTGCTGCCTCTGAAATGAGCTTTGTAATTACTGCCCTTAGACACTACAGAGGACGCAACGGAGTCGCTTTATGGAGCCACACAGCATTTTTTTCCCTCAGTAAGGTCTGATGTGGGTTTTAGTAAGGTGTGAGAGACCTGTTGTTGCTTGTCATTACCTGGGCACTTGCAACGTAATTCATTTATGAAAGGAAAGCTCTTAGCTCTATAGACTGGATTCTATATTTCATTCACTGAGTTATTTGAGATTTGTCCGGTTGGAATATAAAGTGAATCTGAAAGGGATAAAGTACTTCAAGATCACCTGTAAACAAACAGCATGTTAAAGTCCCTTACAAACCCCTCTGGGTAACAGCTATGTATATTTTGTTCCAGAGTGACTATGCCATAGACTTGAGTGCATTTTCTACTTTCCTTTATAGGATAAAAAAAAATACTTCTTTGCATTTTTGAGTTTAAATGGCAGAACTGACAATACTGTGCAGTACCAGCTTGACCATAAGGCTTCTTCTACAGCTATGAACTGCAAGCCAAGCTTCCAGTTGAATTTTAACCTCAATCTCAACACTGACAGGCAGCAGACTTATAGGTAATAAGTGATTGTATAAATCATTTAGGCTAACTTGTTCATTAGTTTTACAGTCATTTTTTTTCGTTTGGCTTTATTCTACTGCCAGGTAGACCCCACCTGGGTCACACGCACACGCACACACACACACACACACACACACCAACGCAGTGAGTGATCCATGGCATTGCAGGGAATGGGTCATACCGCTCGCACATTTACCATGTGATGTGAGTAAGAAGTTTTGTTAAATCGTAAAATATCGAGCTGGACGAGATCAAAATGGCCCTTCATCAATATCAGCGTCCAGCTTCTCTTTTTCCACAGCGATAACCTCTGACCCTGTGAGCACTCGCTCAGTCCTGAGATGATTCGTCAACCAACCGTGTGACAGAAACAGAGCAGTGCAGGGCAGACAGCGGGTAAGAATGTGTGTGTGGTGTGTGTGTGTGTGCACATTTGTACTCATCATATGAAGTGTTTGTGGACCACAGATTAATCGTGATGTTTTAAATGCTCCCAGATGCTAATTTATCAAGACATTGTTACTATGATGTTTTTCATTTCTTTAGAGTGAGCAGTTTGAGGATCACGCATTGTGTGACTAAGCCCCTTTGGTGCATTTACTCCTTTCTATGTCTTCTGGTTAAGAACCCAGAGCTTTCTTATGTAATTATTTTCCTCCTAGGCTCAGCTCTTCCTGCAGATTTAAACCTTGTTCCCAGACTCGCAGGATTAGGCTTAATGAACATAATCTTGTTGCACATACATTTCAGTTAAGATTAATTCCACTGATTCTAATAGTATATCTACATGAACGGCCAGACTTTGATTTCTCTATTGGAACCACAATGGATATCCTGCCCTGAGCTCTCTCTATTTGTTAAAGATTTAGAAATTTAGACCCATGAAAATGAGATTGATTTACTTCGCTCTCATTACTCTTGCCTATCCTCAAACAATAGCCCACAATGCGCATTATCAATATGCGAAAGCAATGCCAGTGAGAAACAAAAAGCTTATTTGGATTTAAATAAGCTTATTCTTACGCATGAATATGATGTTTCCCAATTAGTGCTATAGCAAATGCGCTTTGGCCCTTCAGAGAAAACTGTAAGATGACTCATATCGACTGATCTTTGATCTCTCAGATTAAAGGGGAGAAAGTGTTAGCGGGAGAATGGGCCAACATCAGGGTCAGCAAGCTTAGCGCTGGACTGAGAAGAGGAAAGGAGAAGAGTGAAGAGGAGAGGAATAGAGAAAAGAGGTGGAGAGAGAAAAGGAGGGGAAGAGACAAGAAGTAAGGATGCTTTCATCTTTAGAATTCACTAACTGATGCTGAAGAGTCTCTAGCAGGTTGTGTTTTTACCATGTTCTTTTAAGAGAGCTCTGTGTGTGTGTGTGTGTGTGTGTGTGTGTTTGAGAGAGAGAGAAAGCATGGAGAGAGAGCATGTTGCTATGCAGTGACTGGATTTTAAAGTTTATTGACATGCGTTCTTTCACATTTGCTGTTTTGCACCAGCTACCATAGTAACAGTTACCACAGGTGAGTCACCTCGTTTACAAAGACCACCATTACTTCTTTCTGTCTCAAAATCTACCCAAAATGTCAGTAAGGCTTACAGTGCATTCCAGTGTATCACGCAGAAATATTTTGTAAATAGTCCAGCCCATCCTCATTCTCCCATTATTTTCATCTATCTATATAATCTATTCTGGGTGAGTTGCTATTGAACTCACCCCCCCACACACATCTCCCAAGCATTCAACCATTTACTCCCACTTTCCAATTTACATGTGTGTAGTGAATTTGAAGCTGGTAGTGTGGCACATTTGCTCTCCTAAGTTTGAAACACTTTGGTTTGAATATGCTGTTTTTCCTGAACACTGAAGTGAGTTGTTATTGAAAGCTTCACACAATGGAGCAGCCCTAGGCCATGTGAAGGACTACTTGAGACAAGGATAGCATTTCAGAGCTATCGACAGAAAACCATTTACCTCCCAAGAGCATGCAGCCTCTTCAGGGGCTTTGCTGTCATCCTAAACACCATAGAGAATCAATTCAGAGCCACGCCAGTGTGTTTTTGTTTTTGTTGATTTATCTCAAGATTCCTCATTAATTTACAGCAGTCCAAAACAATAGAAACTGTGGAAGTGGATAGCAGGTGTGTGTGTGTGTGTGTGTGTGTGTGTGTGTGTGTGTGTGTATGTGTGTGTTTATCTGGACGTGGGTCTCTCTGCCTTATGTTTCGTCTTGGGTCGAGCTCCACTGAGTTCTGTAGACACATGTGGCTCTGATGTGAGTTGTTGTGGAACACCGTGACTGACAGTGAAAAATCTTGCCCCATGATTAACACTATTCACATCCCTCAATACACCTCTCTGTAAGGAGCAGCTCTGCTTGACTCATTGAGACAAGAGTGTTAAATCCTGGCAAAATAGATTTGGAGATACACTTGAGTGTGGGCTACAGTATGCCATGTGAATCTGGTTTACTGGATACATTGGATCTATAAATATTTTTGATAGCACATTTAATGAATGCCTAGAAGCTCTGTAGACATTTTGAACGCATTCCTGATCATGACACATTATAATAAATTGATGAGAAATTATAATCTTAGGTATAAAATTGTATTGCCGTGCTCATTATTCAATCTAAATTGTTAACATAATGCTTTATACATTAAATGTTTGGTTTCAAGATGCATTATAGATTACTTAAAACATTTTTTGTGATATTCATTGGGAGCTATATATTCAAGAATTGTCAGTTATACATTATGATTAAGACCACCTTTATTAAAGAAATTAAAGACAAGTGTTCCATTGTCAGAGATCTCAAACACAGCTTATCAGAGAAGACTCATATCAGATCAAATTTCACCAGTAGCCTGTTGGCCACATTCTGAACAGTGTGACAGCAAGAGTATACTGAACTCCTGTTGTTACTCCCCTGCAGTCACTGCAACAGTGGAACAACTGAACAAGCCTAAATTAATTAAAAACAAAAAGAATACAGTTAGGAAAACAAGATACACTACGGGCTGCATTACAGCTGGAAAACATTCAGGTTAAGCTGACAAGCTGATAAAGCTTAGCTGAATTAGATATTACAATAGTTTTGTTGTGTGTTATCATGAAGAACATCCCAGTTGTTATTTGGCAAACGCTGTAGATGTAATAACATATTATCGCTCATGTTCTATTACTTAACTATGAAAGCTGGCAGTAAGTTTCTTTGGCACTGACAACTAGGGATGCACCGAAAGGATTTTTTTGGCCGAAACCAAAAAACCAAAAATGAAGAAACATTTGGCCAAAAACTGAAACCGAAAACTGAAAGAAATTATTATACCAAATGTTTGTATTATTGCCGTTATGGCTGGGACTTTGTGTACTTACCTCACTAAAGTCAAGTCTTGCAATTGCATAAATTAATATTCATGGTTCAAGGAATAAATCTGAAAAAAATATGAAAATATTTATTTAGCATTCAAACAATATATAATATAAAATACAATTTTAAATATAATATTTTAAGTAAAGTCTCAAGTCTTTGTGCTCAAGTCCAAGTCAAGTCTCAAGTCTGTGAGTGGTAATGTTTACAAATGGCGTCTCTAAATTTGGGATTTTTGAGCTGTAAATGTTGAGCTCTATATGTTTAGAAGATATGCTAATTGACCACGTCCCGCAATTACAACTGGCTGTTACTTAGCAGGGGGCTGGACTGTGTGCTGTGATATTCCCTCACCAACATGGAGGACAGTTAGATAGGGCTCAGTGACACCCTTCCAATGACCCCTCAAAAACCGTTATCAGCTGAAAACTGTTCACCTAAGACAAAAGTAATGGGACACTGGGGCGAGGTGAACGGTTTTCGGGGGTTATAATTGCAAACGAGGGATCGTTGGAAAGAGTGTGAGATATAAATAAATAATTCCATGAAATGAACATTGTTCGTGACTCACGAGTCACAACACCCAAGTCCGAGTCCAGTCTCAAGTCGTTCAGGGAAAGTCTAAAGTCAAGTCACAAGTCTTTGTACTGTTTCGGTCGTGTTTAAAAAAAATTTGGTAGCCGAATATTCGGTGCATCCCTACTGACAACATAATATCTTATGAATACTACTTACAAAGCATTATGGAACGTGTTATAGAAACGTTTTTATTTCTTTGAACTTGAATGGACCTGATGCAATATTGAATGTACCTGACACAGTATTCAGTTTACCTGATGCAGTGCTGAATGTACTTGACGTAGTACTGTGTATACTTGATGCAGTGCTGAATGTACCTGATGCAGTATCAAATGTACCTTATACCTTATTTGCTGTCATGGAGGAGTATTGATGGTTTGAAATAATGTATTTATCACAAAATCCATATTATTCACACACTTTTTCCACAACACATTCTCTCCGTTGATAGAAAGTTTCCATTTTTCTTTTCATCCACCAGGCAGTTCTCATTATATACGTCTGTGCACATCCTTGACTCAGAGGGATTTCAAGATACGAGACATAAAAATTCAAAGCGCAGAACCCAAAGTGATAGAAATTCAGCACCACGCAGACAACTGAATAATAACATTAATGAAATTTTTACATTGACTAAAAGTCAGAGTTCCTCCTTCATTAATTTTAAAGTCACTCTTTCAGACTTGGAAATGTGTTCGGACAGGCGGTTCTTTTTTCAGTCTTGCCGTGGCCTTGCGGAGAAACCTGCTACCCCATCGCTGCTCTCGCCTTGTCACTCATCATTTTCAAACATGGCAGCCAGGGCTAACCTTCCAGCTTGGGCCACACTTTACTTTTTTTTTGGTCTCCCACTTCAGCATGATAAACTGTATCACACTTTTCACAATGTATTTTATTTCCACAGTTCTGTGGTAGGCGTTTGTCATCATTGCATGCTGATGTGCCCATCAGTGGGGCCTAGCTAAAAAAGCTTAAGCCTTAATAGTGCTCATTTAGACCTGTTAACTGATGCTGTTTAATTGCAGCCATGAAAAAAAAGAGGTGTGCTGGAAAGATGTGAGCTGAGACCTTATGTTGTGTGGGAGGGCTCCTCCAAAACCCTCCATGATGCAAACATACTGAGGTGAGAAGGTTAATGCAGCAAACGCTTTATGATTTCTCTGCTGAAGGCATGCAAGTGCCATAGACAGATGTATTTATGACCCTTGGAGTAGGCTTTCATATTGTTCAAGGAAAATGTTGAGACGGGTATGTTGATTGACTGTGTGTTGAACTTACTATGCTCATTGATGCCCAAGCACTTCTCTCAGCCAGAGCTTGCTGCAATGGAAGGGTCGCGTTTGTTTGGTTTGTTTAAAGAACCTCGTTAGAATGTTGATTTCTTTGTCAGACACACACTACAAAGATAATCTAACAAAGTGAGAACTGTTCTATAATGGTCTTTATTTTCATGCTGCTGTTATTCTTTATGGTGTTGTGAAATCCACTCCTTTACATAATGACAGCTCTGGAAATCTGAGCGATCAGAAGGAGACATATTTGACTTGGTGCTGAATAAATGGCAGTGATCGGCCTTAGTGTGCAGCGCAGTTGGAGCTGCATGGAGAACTTAGTGTGTCCTCTCTGTTCTCCCGAAGGACAGTGTGTAAGCGTGGCTGCTGCTTGTCTCACATGGCCAAATGCAGGCAGCCAGAATGCTAGAAAAAGTATCAAAAGGTGAAGCATCAACATTATGGACTTAATGCAATATTTAATCTGGTCATCTAAATCCTAAAAAATCCACCAGGCCATGTGTTGATAAAGGAAAAACTATAAACTGATAGCGTAGTTGGTATTCACATCAAGGACTTTACGCTTCCTCTGTCTCTAACTCTTGTCTCTGTCTCTCTCCCTCTCTCTCTCTCTCTCTGTCCTCTCCCTGTCCTACCACACCAGGCCATCATCCTGATGGAAACTTTCTTGTCTGATCAAGAGTTGCTGTACCACCTGCTTCCAAAGCCTCCTGCAATTATTCCGTTATTCTTCTGAGTATATATCTCTCTGTCCCTATTTCTCTCCCTCTCTGTCTGTCCCCTCCAAGGGCTGGAGCTCATCCCCGACCGTCTCTTGTTTAAGTAGCTTAGTCTCTTCTCTGCACTGCTGATTTCCTTGTAGGCCTGAGCGTCCTTAAGATGTGATCACCTTCCCGCGATGCCCCCGGGATTAACCAGGCCAGGCCTCCTCTCTCCCCACGCCGCGCCTCTACCTTTGTAGTCAATAAAAGACTAACTAGAAAAGAATGAGATGATGGGGGAATCAATCTAGTGGAAGCCTCCCCACCGTTTTCTCATCATTTCCAGTGTCGTGTGTCATCTCTGACTGTAACTCGGAAAAAGCACAAGCTCAGTATGGGGGATGGCGTTTTTTTTTCCCTCCCCTGTCTGCGTGTTATTCAGTGTTAAGAAAAGCCTGGATATAGAAGGAGAGGGGGATTTCGATTCAGTGATCGCAAGGATAAGTTGTGTTTTATGCTGTGTACATACACCCAGCAGGGGTGGCTATTATATGTGCTTTTGAGCATTCCCAGTGAGTTAAAGGCCACAGATGCTACGCTCTGGTCTCCTTTGCTGTTCTAGGATCTGTGCAGTGCTCTCTTGTGTCAGATGAGAGTCTGCCTAGCTGTTTAGTTTCATAGCCACTCCGGATCAGACAGGGGCGTGTGTGTTTGATTTGTTTTTTGCAGCTGGGTGGAAGTTGTGCTGATTGGCAGTATGCGGACCGAACCCACTCAGCAGTATCGTATTGTGATCAATAGTTACGTTTAGTGCTGACACTCTGAAGACTTGTGTAGTCCACCAGTCACAGTCCATGCCATTAGCTTCTTAGTTTAACATATGAGGACGCTCAATATGGTCTCAGAGTACAAATTCATGCCTTGCTGCATTCGGGCTTTCAGCACGGTCGTGCAGCCCTCAAATTTGGTCTCTTTTTTAACGTAACCTTCATTTTTTAGTTATTGCTAAGTTATTTACAGTGCTTTGTGAAGCTGCCATTTAAACAGACTTTTACAACTTTAAAATCTTTCTAGCCACGGACCCTAACTGGGGTAATTGTATCAGAACTTCTCCAAGGTGCTTATGTAGGAGCAGGCCTTTTTGTTTTTCGAGAGAGAGGAAACGCGTTGGCTTGGACGTAATATTAATTTGAGGCTCTAAATGAGAGACGACTGTGCCGAGCACCAGAAATGTTGAATTGCTATTGAATTGCATTTTAATGAATTTTATCCATGTATGCAATGCACTGCTCACAAGGACAATCAATTGTATCACATGTGCTGGTTCTAGGCGGACGTGCATATGTGTGTGTGAATGTGTGAACATTTGTGTATACGTGTGTCCTTATGTCTAATCTTTTTTTTTGTGGCCCATCCTAAATGCAATTTTCATTAAGTCGGAGGTGATTCAGAGTTTGATCTGTGATTTTTCTTTAAAAATATCTATGTCCTTGGAGTATTCTCTTCATAGTTCATCTACAAGTGTGTGAGTCTCTGACTGCGTGTGTGTGTGTGTGTGTTTGTGTGGGTGTGTGTGTGTACTGCCACTTTCATGTCCATCCGTATGTTTTCCTGCACTTGCATGCTGATGAGATGAGCCCTGTCATAGCTGGCTGCCTCTCTGTGGGTTTGTTTCCCAGACCCTTTAAAGCTCTCACGCGACACATCCATAAACAGTTTTGACGGTTTTGAGAGATTTTGTCACAGCAGAGGGAAAAAAGAGAGATGTCCAAAACAAAGACAGAAATTTGGTTGACAGTTACAGTTCAGCTGAATATGTATTGTTCTCAAAAAGAGTGAGCAAGGGGAGCGGGTATTTGTTTCTTGAGTCTCTCTCTGTTTCTCTCTCTCTCTCTCTCGCTCCATCTCTCGCCCCTCGTCTCTGCTGAGAATGTTTTTAACTGCTATTTCGGACTCCTAAATGGTCCAATCTAGGCACAGCGAACACTAGGCCCCATTGTACTTTTAATAAGTGAAGCAAATGATTCTCTTTTAAAATGGGCCCTTGAAAGCAACAAGATAGTGCAATAAATATTGTTCCTTTTAAACGCTTTTTGAATGGGAGATTTCCTGTCCCCGCAGTTGCTCCTCAGACCCTCGGGCTTTGAAGGAGGGAAGAGAGATAAAGTCTGGAATGAAATGACTACAACAGACAGCTCTCTCAGGGCCCAACGAATTCCCATAGTATTATTTTTATCTGCCGCTGATTTCTTTTGAAGTTTGATTCAGAGTGCCATGGCCATAAGATGAAGGCATAACGTAAATGTGCAGCATGAAAAGATGAAAGTTTACAGACTGGTCATTCATCTGAAAGGAGGAGGGGTACTCTCCTCTTCTTGGTGTGTGCGCGGGTGTTCTTCATGCTGCATCCGAGAGCAGATGTCAAAAGCCCATGCGATGTATCGCTCTTCTTTTCTTTCTTTTTTTCTTATCCGTATGACTTTTAGGCACATTTTGATATCACACTCTTTTCATTATAAAGGGAACGTGTGCATAAAAACATGAATAAGGCATTATTTCAGACTCAATTGGCATTAAAGTGCCTTTTTTCCCCCCATCCCCTTTTTTCTGTGTGAACGGTCGGGGCCCCCATTGTGCAGACGCTGGTGTGCATAGCTCTAATGTAGGACTATTCTATATCAGGGGATGAAGCTGTCTGTTCGGGTGATTGACACAAGCCCACATTAAGAGGTGGTTTTGAAAATTAGTCCGTGGAGACCCGGCGGAGGTGTGCGGGAGAAGGAGAGCAGTCTCCGAGAGGAGCCGTGCCTTTTTAACCCCACTCATTGGTATTCCGCTGCGCGAGTGGCGAGCCGCTCTCTAAATGGCTGAGGCATGCGGCTCGCGGAGCCCCTCGACACGCGCACACGCAGACAGAGCCCGTGGAGAGCCGCCAACAATATGCAGCCCAGAATACAGAAATCAAAATGGGCCCAATTAATAATCACATAGTTAGTTCATATTTTATACGCCACACAGAGCCTACGTTGAAACAAAGTTCTTTCAAGCAGAAATTTAGGATCTCTCTCTCTTTCACACACTCCCTCTCATTCCCTCTGTCTCTCTCTCTCTCTCACTCCTTACATGCTCAATTCTCACTCACCTTAACATTTTGAACTTTGCTGGTGTTTTTTCCCTTCACTCTGCATGGGCGAGATGCAGCAGCGGTAATGATGTGCTTGGACATTCTCTCTGCTTCTCCTTTTGTAACAGGCAGCGAGTTGCGCGAAAATGCATAACAAAACCACTAAGGAATGGCCATGAAATTTCAATGGCCTCCTCCCACCTTAATTAGAATACAATGCACGCATATTTCACATTTGAAAAATACATCCATGTATTAGCTATAGAATGGGCATTTCCTCAGCACCCCCCCCCCATTAAAATAAGAATAAAACATTAAGCACTTCAGTAGACAGCATTATTTCACACATAGGGCCTTCGCATAATTCTATGCGTGTTCTGCTTGGCCTTGACCCCGCTACCTCAGCCTCCTCTAAGCATTAAGCTTCACAAAGTGCACAAGCCAGCATTTTTTTACATCTTCATTTAATTAATCAAAAATAATACAGAGTAAATGCCTTTATGTTTAGGAGCATAGTTTAATTCGCCGGTTGCATTGCAAAAAGCCCACGCATTCTCAAATCCCTTGTAATTAAGTCATATTTGATGTATGTCCTTGAAGCAAAAAACATGTTTCAAAAGATAACATGGTTCTATATGTATGTGCATGTGTCCCAATGTGAATATATTTACTTTATTGGTAACCTTCTTTCATCAAATGCAAAGCTGTGTGTGTGTGTGTGTGTGTGTGTGTGTGTGTGTGTGTGTGACTTTGTGTGTACGCGGTACACCTGGATGTCTGTGCGTGTGTGTGTGCGTGTGTGTGTGTGTGTGTGTGTGTCTGTGGGTGTGTGTGCATACATGTGTGGTCTTTCTGTCCCCTCAAAGTCAGTGATGAGCACTTTACTGATTTTGACATATTCATTTAAAGTTGCTAATCAGATGTAAATATGCAGAGCAGGTTCCCCCGAGCTTTCTTTGAAATGCAAATAGAACGTGCAAACAAAGGTGCTGCCGGACGGATCTCCTGTTCTGGAGGAATCTGAGATGTGATAATGCTCATATCTCATTAGGAACCTGAAAAAAAGCCCCCATTAAACTGTTTATTGCTGTTTGTTTCTAATTTATGTGAACAATATCCCCTGCTCATAGCTGTTTGGTGAGAAGTCTATGCAATCAGTCTTTGAGGTCTTAAACGTGAATCTTTCCCTGTGAGATAGAAGGCCGTAAAAAGTGTGTCATTAGAAAAATTAGGCAATTTACAAATTCTAACCATGCCAGAAACATTTCAGTGCATAAACAGACCATATTTATATGTGTGGTCTTTATTTTTAGTGAATATCAAATTATTGCAATTAGTCTAAGTGTTATAAAGAGCTACCTGCTTTCAGAAATAGTATCTGAAACATTGCCCCGTAAAGACTGGAGAAGATGAAACTGGAATTTTGAGCACTTTAAAGAAGCTAGGAAACACAGGTGAGAGAATTCAATTGTATCTTCTCGCTGAGTTCAATTCAGGACAAGAGATTTCAAAATAAACAAACAAACAAAAGCACATCAGACACATAAGACCCTTCTAGAAGGATTGGCCAGTCTCAGTCCTGGAACTCATAGTTAACATCATGTGAATAATGTGCAATTATATGTGACATAAAATGCCACATTATCACTTTTGTACATGAACACATGTGATTGTTTTCCTGTATAACCATTTTCATGTGTGATTACTTTTTACATAATCACATTTCACCCTTTTTTTGCACATGAGCATGCTTTCATGTGATTCCCATGTGAACATGTTTTTTACACATCATCTGTGATCACACTTACTTTTTAAAATGTGAACACATTTTTCTATACATGACAGTGTTCACATATGTATTTTTAAATGTTTTTCCTGGGATGACATTTTTTTTTATATGAACACATTTTCTAATGTTTACATATGATCACATGTATGTGAAAAATGTGATCATTTACATGCGAATGTATGTGTTTTTATCAGTACACGTTCTTTTACATTTATGGCATTTGACAGCAGGGGCAGACTAGGGGAAAAAAACAGCCCTGGACTTTCTTTACCAGCTCGACCGTGGTTCCGGGTGTGGGGAGGCGGGTGCGAATAGAACATTCGGTATGCACATCTCGGCCGGAAAATACAGGCCGATGCCCGTGGTTCCGAGGGGGGGGCACGGTGTTATGCACATCTCAGGCCAACGGTCGTGCACCGGCAGGCCGTTCTGGACATTTTTTAAGAACGCACAGATTGCCAGTCCGCCCCTGTTTGACAGACACTTGTAGTATTGAGGTGTGGAGTCCCAGGCAGGGAGCCAAACCCCACTTCTGCTGCATAGTGGGTAACGTAGTTATCTACTACACCACCCCCACCACCCAAAAAACCCCACCATTATGAGTCATATATGTTAGGGTATATAAAATTCACTCAGTGTGCAGCTGATGAAGATAATCAAGCTAATAAAATGTATTGTTGCTCCTGACTTTTTGCCAAGCCGACTTGATAAAAATAAGATGTTTTTTACAGTGTAAAACCCTACATGGTGCTGTGCTGGGTACTCCTCCCCTAAAATAGGACATAAGTGCTACCTGTCCTGATTTTTGGATGGAAACTATACAGCTCGCTTGTCATCAGTCAAAGCACATGCTTTCACATGCCACACATGCCTGCAGTGTAGAGGCCCACCTGAGCGGCCGGACGATGGGTCAGTGGTGACCGCAATCAGTCCGGACCCCGTCCACTCCCCCCAGCCCTGCATGCCAAGGGCTCTCTGAAAGGAAACCCACTTTACTGGCACCGCGCCTCGCCGTTCCACCATTTCCAATTTCCAGCAGGCAAATTGGGATTCCTGACTGCACTCACAAGTGTCTGAAGCACCATTTTCTGACTCTATGGAGTGGAAAATATGATTCAATTCCTGTTCAACGCCTTTTCATTAACCGACTACTGAATGTCATCCACAGAAAGTGTGTGCTTGTATCCAAGTAGAACAATAATTGTATATTATTATTCATCCCAATTATACTTTTGAGAATTTTGTTGTATTTTTTATCCTCCTTTTGCAGATTTTGAAATTGAAAATGAGCTGTGAAGGGGCTACAGGAGACAGCGTGTAGTGCCTATGAGCCTTCACTATCTAGCAGCACTGGTTTTAATGGCTGAAGATGGTAGTTAAAACAGCCGATCCCTCTGGAGAGGGGTTTCAGCCCTCTGTGTGTACAGCCACTTAACCAGACTCAGAGATATTAGCCCTGCCATGACTTAACTGCCAATCCATATCCCACCGCTACTGTACTCCCTATTAAAATTTTACAGGTCAAAAACCTAAAAGGCAGTTAAAGGAATGTTCTTTTTCATTACAAGTGACAAAAAAATGAACAGGGCAGGCCAAGCCATAATGGCACGGTAATTAGGACCTCTCCACTTGATAAAGTGTGACTGTAAATCAATGTTGTACTAATTAATCAATATTTTAATTATTAGACCTTTTAATGAACATTTTCGTCAAATTCCCTCGGACCTCATGGCCACAGTGGCCTGCTATGTCATCATTAGTTCCAACAAGGAGTTTGAGAGAGCTAGTTTAAAGTGCCATCATTAGAGATGTAGTACAGTGCCTTTTCAGCTAATAACACACAACCATAACTTTCCATACTTCTCTGCATATTCTATTATCAGCCGGCTTAGTTTAAAGTTGCAATAAGGAATCGTTTTTTTTGTGGTTTGCAGTGAGGTCATCACAGTCTTGTGGCTGATTGTATGACTCAGTTTCATCTCACTCAGGGGAGTAGGAAAATGACTGTAAAATAATGTGACTAATAATATTAATGTTATTAATTGTCTCATTACTGTTTCTGTACTTTTATGAGACATTATAGAAACAAAAATATGTATCGTTAATCATTAAAAACGATTCTGCAGTGCAAAACTATGCCTCTAAATACTATAATTAGACACTGGGAGATGTGTTTTATAGTGTAGTGCAACTGGAAGAACATTAATTAAGCATTTATATGTGATGCTGCCTTTCATCTTCAGAGTAGAGTTTTGAAAATGTGGGCATTTCAGAGACAACTTTCTTGAATATTTACATACTAACCATATGCATGTGATGAGGCTGTTATAGTAATTATATATTTATGTAATTATGCAAATACATACTTATTAGCAGCCTGTGTAATTATCTCTCTGTGAGTTGCTCTGCACTGGGTATAAACCACTTGTGCCTGCGTGTGTACTCGGCATGTAAAAAAAAAGGGTTCCTCAGTTCAACCTAAAAATTACTTCATGTGGTAACAAGCAATTTAACTGATTTTATTCAACTCAAATAAACAAGCTGAATGAAATGATCCAAAGCAAATTCTCAATTCTCAATTAAGAAAAGCAGGAGTTTGCATCATTTCAAGCCTCAAAAACAATTTAACCCTTATAAGGTCTTAGGGTCTGTGGGACCCGTTTTCAAATGAGTGGCATTTCTATTCATAGATGTGATTTAACAAAGGTAAAGGGAACACATTTAACATGTTTTGTTTATATTACTTGCAAAAGGCCCAAAATGCAATGGGGCCTAGCAGGGTTAAGTCCGCTTCTGCCCTTTTCCCTTTGTACAGTGAGTAGATGGTCAAGTTCTGTTGATTTTCTGCATGGAATAAACAAAATGTGACACAATTTGTAATGCATATTTAGCGTTAAAATTTTGAATTAAGAGTGTTAGAAACCAAAATAAAAAGTAAAAAATGTACACCCTCTCAGTCATTCTACCAAAGCTATTTTTGTAAAGTTTCAGATAATATTTGATTTATTTGGTCTTAATCCAAGTCTGGTATAGATAATTCTAGACAGTGTTCAGCAGCCATGGATGTGTACTATGCAACTAAGACAATATCATGGTCAATATTGGTCACATCATTACTTAATATTACTACTGATTTTTGTAATAAGTGCAATAACTTACTCCAAACGACCATTTGTGTCGATAGTTTTCCACCCAACTGTGTTACTTATATATAGAATTTATACCAAGCATTTCTGTATGTAGCATAGGGTATTCATATTGAGCTTTTTACTTTCTACAGATTGTTCATGTAGATTTTATTTAGACTTTATATTATATTGTTACTGTCTCAGTGTCTCTGTGTGTTGTGGCAGTCATTACATAAGCAATTTCCTCCAGGATCAATAGTTTTCTGATTCTGATGAAGACTGGACATTTATGCAACTCCTACTTTACTGCCAATCAGCGAGTGTTGATGCACAAATATCTTCATGAAAGGCTCATCAGAAAGTAACCTTAAGTATGATCTCATCACAGCAGTCACTGTCTGAAGTATTAAGCACAGCACTTAGACAAACCAGATTCTTTTTTTAATCTAGGGCTGCAATGTCATTAAATACAAACTAAACTCTTTAGCAACACTGACTAATCAAAGGTATGTTGCCTGATGGTAATCCTGAGGGTGGGTCTCTTCTGCTTTGGGATGTAGCACCCTTTGGCACGGGAAATGGCAAGGAAGAATTCTACTGATTACGATCACTTTCTGAAAGGGTGCCCAAATGTATGCGTATATCACATATTGTAATCGCCCCAATATGTTTCAACAGATGAATAATACTAGTGTATTAAAATAGAATAAAATGGATCAAACTCACATTTGTTTTTAACAGATGCAGCAGAAGCTTGCTCTTACCTGGTGACTTTGCAGCAGTATAATCTCATCACATCATTACTCTCAATTCATGTTTTTTTTAGGGAATAAAAACCATGACACAGAGCTGTAATAGATTCAGCATGCTCCTTATAAATAGTTAACTTTAGCTAAGCGTTTTCATGTCTGTCTTCTGCTGCAGCCAGAACAAAGAAGACTCGCTGTCAACATGATGTCCATCTTAACCATGCAGCCTATGAGAGGAGTGTTTGTTTCGAAAGTCTTGAGACGGGAGGCAGTGGGGCGTGTGGGAGAGTGAAGGCGAGCGTCGTGTGTGGAAGCGTCTTTGCTTTGCCATACCTGTCGGCTTGAGTTTGTCTGGCTGGCCGGGTGGCCGGGCGTCTGGTGCAGGCAGGCAGCAGACAGCAGGAGTCTGTTTAATGTGCCATAACTGCAGAGCAGACACACGAGCAGAAGACCTGCTCTGCTCCCAACCTGATGGAAGACTGGGAGGGAAGGACCTGACTGACCTGGACATAGCTTCACATTCAGTACATCAGAGATGTTTCAGCAGTGGCAGCTGAAGACGTCTTTGATGTTTAATACGAGCATGTCTTGTATGGATTGTGTAAAACAGTTGAAATGCATTTTTATTTTCCACTCCATGCTGTGGAATCCCCTTCGACACTGAATTGATTTCAAATTTAGGATGCTTTACTGGCTGCACGGACTGAGCGCACTGGAATTCTTGCTCATTCCACTCACCCTCTTACATTTAAAGAAACTGAAATGAAAAATTCCCCTCAGGTTTACACATAATGGGTTTTTCAGTCTGCACATGCATTATTATCATAGCTCTAAATGTCTTCTGCTCCTCTCCTAGCTTTTAATGCAGAGAAATTGCAGTAAACAGTATCACCATACAGGGATCATAACAATTAATTAAATCAGGCAGCTGATAATCAGCTGGTGTGTGTGTGTGTGTGTGTGTGTGTGTGTGTGTGTGTGTGTGTGTGTGTGGTGGAAGTATAGTCAGTAATACTTTACTGAAGTGTGGCATTTATTAAAGTGACGTGCACCTACATGGGCCTTTTTAGGAGAGCAGTCATAAACATATGTTAACATTTACAAAATAATGAAATCATCACAGCCAGCTTTTTTTTACTTCATTTAATAACATACCTTAAACAAATTAAATTACATTCTTTTCATTAATGGCATTTGTTTCAATATTAAATCACTTGGTGTAGAAGAACAACTGGAATCACCTTGTAATTTCATTCTACAACAAATTCCAGCACAAATTTATAAACGCAAATTAGTCTGCAGTTAAGAGAATGCTTGGAGGCCTTAACAAGCTGTTGGACTTGGTTAATTAAAAGGACATATGGCTTCAGCATCGGGGTTGTTAAATTGAAACAATGGAAAGGATTACAAAAGTACTTCAAGAAGGAAAATCACAGAGCATGGCAGTAGATGGTGGTTATTCCCAGTCAGCTGTGTGTAAACTTGGTGCAAGCATAAACAAATGGGAAGGTCATAAAAGGAAAACATACAGGAAGACGTCAAAGCATCAGGATAGAAAACTCAGTATGCCTTGAAAAAAGGAAACGCACAGCAAAACAAACGGGAGGAAACAGGACTCAACATCTGTGACAGAACTGCAAGAAATGGACTGAATGAAACAGGACTTACAGAAAAGCCAAAGGACAAGCAGCACTAGACCGAAGAAATCAAGGTTATAGTGCACTAAAGAGGTGCAATCATGGAGTTTGGATGATTGTATGAAAGTAATATTCAGTTTGGATCTCAATCTGATTAAAATGTATGTAGTAAATGAACAAAAAAGTGTTCATGACAAGACTGTGTTTCAAGGAAGTCGGAACCAGTCTGATGGAGATTATTATTTTTCATTAATTCTGGCCATCATCAAAGACTGAGGAGGAGCAACAAAGTACTTATTGTGACTGATTTTTTTGTTGATGATTCCATATTTTTTTCTCCACATTTACTGATTTCAATCATTTTCTCTACTTTATCAGGAAAAAGATGATAAAAAAGGTAATTAAATTACCTTTGATTCTACAACTTTTGCCAGGGGTTGTATAAAGGCCTATTCCAGCAAATACCAGCTGTTACAAATTTCAAAAAGTGATGAAGACTGACATTAGGGATGGAATAAGACTTCATAAATGTTTATGTAGGTTTGTGTCAGATGTCATAAAGTGTCATTAAAATGTCACTTAGCCTTACGAACGCTGTACTGAAAGTAAAGTACACAGTTAGATATAAAAATATGTTGGCCGTGGCATTATCTGTACTGTTTCATCTATAGTGTGTGTTTAAGATCATTAATCAAATGAAATCAGTCTTAGTGGTGAAAAAAAAATGAAATTCTCCAGAGGGAGGAGCTTTTTTCATTCTACCTATAATCTTATGTGGGTTACACAGTGAAAGTTCTATGAAATGAGAAAAGACAATCTGATGGAGGTTAATTACAATGACTGCACTTCAGCGTGTCTGTATTGTTACTATAGTAACCAACTGATGAGTTAATCACCAATGCAGATGGAGTTGTAGGCATTTAGCAGTGACTGAAATGTTCATGCTCAGAAGCTCCACAGATCTTTACAATAACAGGCTCTGAGATGTTTCAAACAAAGGTGAGTTAACAGAAGCTGGCGGTCCAACTTAAAGATTGCACGGCTTTCAGTGAAAACAGAAAAAAGGGAAATCGTCCCGTGCCGATGTAATGAGTGTGTACAAGTGGTGAGGATGTTCTGCTCCTGATGTCAGCTTGTCCGCTCCGGTGTGTACACACTGTAGCAAATGTGCTGCTGAATTATTGAGACCACACCAGTGTCTCTCGAGAAGAACAGCCAGAGAGATGGAGCGAGGCCACAAAACAGAACGTGTGATATGGATTTTACGGATATGTGTAGCGTGTGCGTGTGTATGAAATTGTTCTGTAATGGTCTGTTTCTGTTTGAAGGACTTCAAGCAGGTCCACGGCATGAACAGTGATAGTTCAGGTACTGACTTGTCTGACTAGTGGCTCTCACCACAGTGAGGTTTACAAGTTCTGTTTGAGCTAGATCTTGTTTTAAATGACTGCTATAGATCATGAAACCTATATGTGGGAGTCTTCAGACACTTTTCTTTTTTGCTACTAGTAATCTTATCAGAGCTTTATTAGGCCCAACAGAGTTCAAATTACTTGCAAAAAAATGATAATATAATTTACTAAATTATTGAGTGAATGAGTGAGAGAGCCAAGGAGGAAGGAAAGGGAGAGTAAGACAGAGAGAGAGAACAAGAGAGGGAGAGAGAGACTACTCCTGACTGAAAATTCAGAGAGCTTAAGGGTATATGATTAACCAACTTCTCCATTCTGTGAGGAGTCCCAGGAGGGATTGGAAGTCTTATGCGTGTGTGAGGGGGTGTATTAGGAGGGCCATGAAGTGGAAGAACAAGCAAGGTTAATGAGTGAAAGTAAAAAGAGCAGAACTGACATTTGTTAGCAAAAAAAGAGAGAGAGAGAGAGCACAAAGCGAGCTTGAGAAAAGCGCTTTTCTCTAGTCCTGTCACATCTGAAACAGATATCGCCCATTCCCTTTGATTCCGTTCCCACATGACAGCTTTAGCCGCCGTCTCCCAACTTTAAGCAACAAAGACTGCAGCGAGACGGTTTCACTACAGATACCATCTCCACTTTTCGACAGCTGAAGTGCTGCAGATGAATCCATATTAATTGTTTTACTTAGATATTGTTGTATCATTATAAAAAGGAGGTTAGAGTGTCTGTACTGTAGACTTGTTTTGGTTCAATACATTTCATTCATTTATTAATTACCATCTTCCCTCTCCCTTCCCTTCACATTAAAAGAGTTCCGAGAGGAGTTGGATTCTATCCCAGTTGGCATGATGAGTGTACACAGACACAGACACACACACACACACACACACACACACACACACACACACACACACACACACACACTCTCTCTCTCTCTCTCGCTCTCACACCACTTCTCCTCGGACCATGCTAGTCTAAAACTAAAACTCCTTTCATTTTACCATTTTATGTCACATCTATTTTTGTATTGGTGATTTGATCGCGGAACTGTTTTTTTTCCCCTCTTCCTTTAAGCGTGATTATAGAGCACATCTTAGGGCAGCTTGTGTGTCAAACTGCATCTTAACCACGACTGACAGAACATGTGCTGTGCAGCTCATCTCCGCCGGAGCAGAACTAAAATCTGGAAGTAATCAGCTAGCGGGCGAACATGAGAAATTCTCCAGAAAACACTTTAGCGCGGCTGGAGCCCACTGCTTCTCAAGATTGGGTTCAGGTATCTAATCCCAGCCGGCAGCTGCTCCCTCCCCCTTGTCTTTTTCTCACTCTCTCTCTCCCTTTCTCCCTATCTCCCTTCTCTCTCTTTCTTTCTCTCCCTCTGTCTCTCTCTCTCTCTCTCTCTCTCTCTCTTTCTCTCCCCTCTCTCCCACAGCCATGGGGCATTGTAGGGCCGTGGAGAACACAGTGTCTCACACCTGCTGGGCGCTATAAATATAAGGAAGGGGGAAAAAAACGGCACCAGTGCTGCCATTGTTAGTTTGTGCCTCTTGCTGCTTCTTTGGTGTGTGCTGCATGTTTGGGACACACTACTTGAGACCCCTGCTATCATGCTCGCCATCTGAATGCCTGCCATTGGCTAAGCCAAAACTGTCAGAAATAAGGAGGGCGCAGAAGGAGTGAATGACCTATACCACAACATAAGCTGCTGCTGCCGCTACCGCCAGGGTATTATCAGGCAGGAGTGAGCATATGGCTGCCTGGTAGAAAGACTGCTGTTCCACCAGTCTTCCTTTGGAATTTTTCATCAGTGACCGCTAAGACCGAATTCAAACAGAATGCATTTTTAACATTTCTTATTCTTGAGTTCATCAAGTCGAGATGTTCCAGGTAGTTCAGTCACAGTAGTGTGGAATGAGCTCAGCTAATGATAAAAGCTTTACCAGGCTGTAGATCATTTCAAAGCAATGTGGACAAGGCCAAATGCTACAAAAGCCCAGACTATTTCCAAGTACATCAGATTTGGCCGAAGCAGGGCTGGGTAGAACAAGGGTAAATGTTAGATTTAGCTTTGAGGTTTAAGGTTAAGGTTATTATTGTCATTTTTGACATGTTATTTAAATATAATTGCACAATTCCTATTAAATTACATTGTTGCTATGATAAGAAATTATATTTACATTCAACTTCTTTAGCAATAGGTTAACATCTGTATTTCTGGCCTTTTCTGGTTGTTAACTGTCAACAAATGAACAGAGTGTTTCTCTTCTTTCGGCTTGTTTTAAATAAGTAATATTGGGAAATACTTAATAACTGCAGATTTTAAGGGTAAATTGGAGGGACTTTGCTTTAAAAAACGCAGTTATCTCTGGGTGTCCACTGAAAGGCTTGTATTATCGGTACCTTGTATTAACTGCTGGTTTTGTAATGGCTTGGTTTAATTTAGCTATAAAGTCTCCCATTCACCCTGTAATTATGTTTGTGGGTCTGAGAACACTAAAAGTGATCTCTTACAGTGTTGTAGCCAGTCTGTTTCACAGACTTCACAGTTGATTGATGATTTTATTCCTCTCATTTGCTCTGCTAACAGAAAGATCATTAAATTGACTGTGACAAGTACAACACTCCATATTCCTAAAGGCAATAGTGAGTACAGACTGTCACCTCTACTAAACTGTTCTGTACATCCACCTAAAGCCCTTTCAGAGAGAGAGAGAGAGAGTTGATATTTCCCCCCTTCCCCACTTGGGCATGTTCTTCACAGATGATCTCCTCTAGATTTCCAATTTGCGGTGCTGCGTGTGTGTGTGTGTGTGTGTGTTCTTAAAAGGTAAGGCAGCTATTAAAAGAGTAAACTCAGCTCTTTTAACAATGTGACTTCCTGTATTAGATTTCCAGAATTTTCCAGAACTCTACATTTGACTCCTTTTGCAATGTCTACAAAGCGTATACTGGCATTTATACTATCCAAAATGGCCAGTGAATCTATAAGTGTGCTCTGAGTATTTATATGTAATAGTAAAATAACTTTGTGTACTATTTTACCTTACAGTGTCCAATGATAGTTTTGCCTAAAATTGATTTTAACAAAATATATTTCAGCCCAAATGTTTATCTTAAAACTATTGTAAACCACTGTAGAATATTCAGATTGTTTACCTAGAATGTCGCATTTCACATCAAACCCTTATGCATGATTTTAAAATGTTTAACGATCATTTAGGGATTTGGAAACATTGTTGGACTTCTGCTTAAACTCTGGCTTAAAATCTTCTTATAACTGAACACTCTTGCCAGGCTGAAGTGAAGGCATCTTCTTTCTAAAATATTTCTAATATTTTACCTGCTTATGTGTTTCTGAGGATCTGCTTAACCACTGCACCTCCAACACTTCAGGTCAACTAGGTCTCCATCTTGCTTTACAAATAGAATATAAGGATATTCTTGTGCTATGACCTCACATTACATACTGCAGGTTCATGTCAGGAGGACATCAGCAAACTTTCCTCAATTACAGCAGCATACAACAAACAAAGGCACATTCGAGGAGACAATTATTTAAAAAAAAGTATTTGTTTCATGGAAAGACAAACATAACAATATGAATGTTATGAATGAAAAAATCATGTATTTGTTGGTTATATAAACACAGCTGAAACATAATTGCCCTTTTAGTGTGTCAAAGGAAACTTCTTACTTTTTGTTAAATTAGTTGAAACACATTGCATAACTACCTACAGGACTGTACAAAAGTCTTAGATACCTATAAAAATAGTTTAAAGCATTTTTTCTCATTATTTCTCAACATTTTCTCTGGTTTATGCAGCTAGTTTAGTTCATCTTTTAGTTGGAGCAACTGATCATTTGTTAATTGCAATATGTGAAGCTTTGATGAATGTGTGCACGTGCATGTGTGTGTGTATTTGTGTGTGTGTGTGCATGTGTGTGTGTCAGAAGAGAGTCTGAGTGATGTGGTGGTTGTTGTGTGTTTCAGACAGTGGTCAGTGTGTGATGTGTGCAGTGTATGGTGTGACACTGCGTCTCTGTGCGTTTCTGTGCTGTGTCTGAGTGTCAGTCTCTCTGAGTAAAAGCGGATTACTGTCAGTTTCAGGGCGGCTTTGAGGAGCGTGCAGAGATCAGCACAGAGACACGACCATTCTTCAGCCGCCACTGCAGCCCCTGACGAGTAAGAGGGAGGAGAGGCCTGTCTGTCCTCATATTCACACACACACACACACACTTGTTCGAGTGGCAAGTGTCTTTAACACACACACATACACTCAGAGCCATTAAATGCCATCAGACAGGGTGTTAAGTGAGTGTGTGCTAATCACATGCGGCTGGCATGCAGGGCTCACTCTTTCTGTTTAGAGACATGCTGCTGGTGCTGCTTTACTGCCAAATCCTCCCTTCTTCCATCTCTCTCCCTCTCTCTCTTTTCTCTCCCTCTCTCTCTGTCTCTCTCTCTCTCTCTCTCTGCTCCCTCTCAGCCCTGATTTTCCCAAGAGACACCCTGCTGAGAAAACGACAGGGCAGCAAAAATGTACAAAACTAGCTGACTGACTCTCTCTCTCTCTCTCTCTCTCTCTCTCTCTCTCTCTCTTTAATAACCCAGGCGTATGCCTGCTCATTATAACCCCATACAGATTTACTGTCCTCTTTAAGTCCCCTGTTTAAGTCATTATATATGTGTTTGCATGAGACTTGACAGTGATCGTCTTGAATGATCAGTCACTGTTTATTTATTCCAACGTTCCATAGGAGCAACAAAAATTGCACCCAGCAGTTTAGAAACTGGGATTCAGAGATAAAATGACTCATTTCCAAATGATTCTTGCAGGCCGTTTGTTTTCAGTTAGTCCTTGTAATTCTCTGTGTACTAAATAGCCTTTGAGAGTGCTCATCACTGCCCTCAAACATTAGTGAGTGTGCCTGTAAGTTGTAGTGTTTTGAATAGAACAGAATAGAAAATAATAAAATAGAACAGAATAGAATATCTAGATTGTGATTATACAACAACATTATACTGCAGTTTCCTTCCTTGATACTACTACTAGTATTACCGTTTTTAAAAACTTTTACAAATCAGCAGTACAGTCAATGATCGGTTCTAGTTGTTAGTTTATGAATGCACTTGCAGATTTCTATACATTAAATATGATAATAGTGCAGTAGCTATAGATGCAATAAAAGCAGTAGCTATAACAAAAAGACCCTGAGGTAAGTAGATACATATGAAAGTGCAAGTATTCAGTCTGCCAATTATGTTATAGTGCAGAGCAACACTAAACATTGGTAAGCAAAATAAATAGAATTAGTTGGGAACCCTGGAAATATATCAAAACGATAGAAAATAGGTGCACTGAAGAGCAATACAAAGACAATCGTCTCTTTTCTTTTAGTGTTTGTTGCCTTGAATTAAACATAACACAGCGAGACAGCTATTCAGATCATCTCAAGCGTTAATTTGCTGTATTAATATCCAGACACATTCACGCGTTCATTTTTCTTTTTGTGGACTGGCAGTGTAACAAAAGTTCCTGTAAGCAGTCCAGGCCTCGTTCATTGTCCAAATCAAACTGCATTGTTCTGCAGAAGATGTCTGCTTTTCTGTTTACTATGCCTAATTACAGTTTTCATGAACATGACTGCGAATGCAGACCCCACAGGCTGATGCAGACGAGGGTAGATGATATATAGGGTAGTATGATTGTCACTTAGAAAACGTACTGAGCAGTAACAGCAGTGGCAGCACATCACAAAATATAATGAAAATGTTAAATATTTTAGGTATTAAACATAAATGTATTTGGGGGGCTTAACATAGGACATTAGTCTATGGAGCATACCACAAGTGATTGTTGGTTTTAGAGCTCAGTCTTGCTGTCAACAAGACTAGAGGTGAATCACCCAATAAATATGTATAAGAATTGGGAATCCAGCTCTCCGTGAGGTCATCCAGGCACTTGTTCCTCTATAGTCTTCTTGACAGCTTACTACATATGGCAAAGCTATTCATAACGGACCCTGCAGCCACCTGCAAACAGAAACAGCTGCATTAGGATATGTGTTAATAGTTAATTTACCGCAAAATGATCAGCGCCACAGACTTACACCTCCTAGAAATGCAATGCTTAAGCTTCAGAACTGTGCAAGACGGGTTGGCATGACATCTAGAAAGTGATTTAGATGTGTAATAAATTACCTTAAATATCCTCTTTTGTCCTTATGTATTTGTACCTTCATCCGTAGCTCAGAGCATCTACAGGCAAAAACGAAGTGCACTGGAAATTTATGGCCTGGTCTTTATGAATGAGAGAAGCAGAATCACAGCACATTGCCGGACATAACTAAGCACCATTCAATGCTCTGTCTTGGCACGACTGTGGGATAGAAGCAGCTGGTCAGCTCCTTATAATTATCCATGTTCTGAATAACCTCTGAGAGTACATTTCTGCCTTTGAATGTGAAAAGTGGGCGGAATGAAAGAAGCAATATGCCACTAGGGTGTAGTGTTTTAAAAGCTAGAATGAATGTGGCACCTTGTATCCACACTAAAATGGCAGAAAATAAGAGCATTGAAGAGAGAAATCTGTTTGTACAAGCTATACAAAGACGACCGCCGGGTTTCCTTTTTGTGTAAAGCTTCATAAAATGCAACATATCAAGACTAATTCATTTTCTGCACATGCCAGTCAAGCTATCCGTAATTGATGTTGAGATTTACCAGTGCACTAGCCAAAAATAGTGCTGGCACAGGCAATCAAATCCTAAAATATTTTGTAAGGTCTGAAAAAGCAATGGATCCAATCCTGAATTTCATGAAAAATGTCTTTTTAACAGCTGCCAGATTGACTGAGGCGTGTTGCTTCTGTTGGATTCAGCATTAACAAGGAGTGACAGAGCCCGCTTTTGGGGGAAAATAAAGGTTGGTGTATAAGTAGAGCTGTTTCACATGTTTGCTAGCGATTACTTGGATGATATGTATTTTCGGCAGGCTGTTATGTGATGTGTACAGTTCAGGGTTTCAGGCATGTCATTTTCTTCAGCATTGCTGTTAGTATCGCCATTTATAATGCGCGTGTGCTATTGAACCGCCCCTCGAACGCTGAAGTGTCCTCATACCACTGACATCAAGGTCCAGTGTGGCCATCCTCTTCTCAACCACCCCCCCCTTCTCATTATGACTGGCAATCATACCTGAAATTGTTTTCCTTCTCCACAATCCACGTCTTCCTTTCTTCTAACCATTCCCAGCAGACACGGCGATGGAGAATTTAGATCAAGATGAAATCCTCTGCAGCACTAGAGATCGTTCAGGCTCTTCTGAAACAAGGTGAAACATCTAGTGGCCATGCCATGAGACATTTATTATAAGCAGCTCTGGGAAAGCATTAAAAGTGTTCGATTTGAAGTTGTGACAGTTCAAGGGAACAGAGGACTGTTAACATATTCAAAATGGGCCATGGCAAGGTCGGTTCTCCAATCGTTCTCCTTGCCTGTACTGCCATGCAGGGAGGCGGGCAGGTTGGGGGCGCATTTCATTTGGATTCTCCATCCTCCTGACCAAGACGCCATAGCTGTAGCCACCCCCGCCCAAGAAAGTGTCGCCGTAACTGACTGAGCACAAATAAATCTACACCAGCCACCCCATGTCCACATCAAAGCTCGCTGATTTACCCCTTTTTTCTTCATCTTTCCCTCTCTTTCGCAATCTCTTTCTGTCTTGCTCCATCTCAATCTCTCTGTCTCTCTCTCTTTCTCTCTTTCGTTCTCTCTCTCTAAGCGTGGAGTTGATTTCAGGCTGTAATGCGTATAGTGTTCTATATATTGAAAGCTAATATTGGCTTTGGCTGCTGCTGATTGACCTGCATTCTGGAATGGTCCCTCTCCAGGCAGTCCCACCTGGGGCAGGCTGCTGTCAGGGTGGACGGTGGCCACGCTGGATTGATGACAGCCATTCACTGATGAAGCTGTATTCATCATTCCTGTCCAGTGCTGCACTGGCCAGATGGACCATGACCATCCATCCACTGTCAGGGACACATCTGTTCCTGCTGTTGCTTAGAGTACTAACAAGTCGCTCACTCCCCCCAAAGCCAGCCGGTGTCAGCCACAGAGAGAGAATTAGAAAGAAAGAGAGGGAGAGAGAGGCAGAGAAACAGAGAGAGGGAGGGAGAGAGAGAGAGAGAAAGAGAGAGAGAGAGAGCGAGAAAGAGAGAGAGAGAGGGAGAGAGAGACAGAGAGAGAGAGAGCGAGAGCGAGAAAGAGAGAGAGAGACAGAGAGAGAGAGAGAGAGACAGAGAGAGAGAGAGAGAGACAGAGAGAGAGAGAGAGAGAAAGAGAGAGAGAGAGAGAGAGA
>JBBPCY010000002.1:17867809-17880858 GCA_037974405.1 Brachyalestes nurse | reverse complement strand
ATCTCAACTGCTTGGCTATGAAGGAAATGTCTTGAATCTCACTACAGATGAATACAACTTTCTTTTACCAGCTATGTGACCGCAGTAGTCATTGCTATACATTGTAAATATTAACACATGGTACCGTAGTCCAAGCTGGCCCCTCCTCTCTTCTCTTTGCCCCGCCTATCAAAAACAGCTCGTCCTCAGGAATTCTCATTTTGGGACTGATTCTAAGTGGCTGTAATTCTGCAGTCTGAATTTCAGAAAGAGACTTTAGATACTGTATTAGGGGACCATTAGGGCCTATATAAAAGCATAAAAAATCAGCATGTCATGGGCCCTTTAAAACTGTTAAATCCTATGTGTGCAAGACAATGTATGAATATTTGTACTGCAATGAATAGGAAAAATTAACAAATAGTAAATTATAAATAAAGTAAATAAGTAAATTATAAATAGCTGGCTACAAGAATGTGTTTGGAAGCTAAGGGGGTCTTATCAAGTACTGGTTGAAAGAGTTCTCAAACTTATGCCACATTATATGATATAATTTTCCAGTATGTTAAACAGATAAACAATAATTTGCATTTTGCAGAAATACATCAGATATAAGGCATGTGCAGAGATGAGGATGATGTTAACTTAAAATGTATGGTTTTATGAGGGGTGACCAAACTTTTCCAAACAAAGTGAGTGTATGCGTGCGTGTGTGTGTGTGTGTGTGTGTTTGTGTGTGTTTGTGTGTGATAGTGTACAGAGAAAGGGAGGAAATTGTGAGCAGGAAGTACAGGAATTATGTGAGGAAATCCAGAGTGTCAAAAAACAGGAGCATTTTCAGATCAAATGGTCACATCTGTTTGTTTGTTTGTCTGTCTTTCTGTCTGTCTGATCCGTTTCGTTGTGTACACACTGCAATCACAAGGCAGCTGTGACTTACTTTTCAGCAAAATAAGAATTTTCTTTAAGGGTATCTGGAACATTTTGCTCAAGCATACACCCACTCAGTCACATGACACACACAAACACACACACACAAACACACACATCTCAAGCATCTCTAAACTATTCTCCAGATCTATAATGCAAAATACTTGGAGAAGGAGTGGCTGTGCTACTTTGTTGTTCTGACATTGAAAAACATATGATTTCTATAGGCCCAGCCTGAGCAGAGCACTCAATATATTGAGTGTGTGAACATATATGTAATAGGTGTATTAGAGGAAGGTCCTGCAGGTGAAACTCTCTCTATCTATAGTCCATTTATTCATATGAAACATGCACAAATCAATTGCAAGAAAGAGCCGGAGGAACAGTTTAGTTCCAATAGTGTCCAGTTTAAATTTGAAGTTTCACTCAGATAAGCGGAGAACATGTGGAATTACACAGTGTAAACGCTTCACCAGATGGACCACTGGCTTATTAAAGGTTGATGAATCCAGTTCATGAGGTCCATACTGAGAAATGTATAAGCACTGAATTGTCTAACTTTAATTTTGGGTATATTGTAATAAATATCAAGATTTAGGATGTTTTTCCTTTTATTTACTTTTTAGTAAGGGTATTGTGATTAAAAAAATAATCACAAATATTTTTGTTGTAAAAGTATTTATTTCTTTAAAATTTAAATACATTCTGGCATTACAGATTTTCAACGTCTTTTTTATTTAAAAACATTTTTTTGCACTGTTCATGTGCAGTAATGGTCTCAGCAACCAAAAATATGACCTAATATGCTGATGAAAAAAAGTAATAAATGCTTCAACAAGAACAGTGATAGAACTAAGTCCATCTATAAGGTGTAGTTTAAGACAGCATACACACATGCACAAATTATGCTGCATCGTCGAAAAATGCTCCCTTAAAGATCATAGAGTTTATACAGTATATAATGGTGAGAAGTAGGCAAATAATATGCATAGTCTAAGAAAAATATATTTTATTTAAATGAGAAGAGCCTAGATAGATAGATAGATAGATAGATAGATAGATAGATAGATAGATAGATAGATAGATAGATCTTTAGAGGAACTGCACATGCGCAGAAGGGCATGTTTCAGCAGAACACCAGACCTGGTTAAAGTCACGTGGTGCGAATAATCTGTGTAAATTTTTTTAATGCATTGTTTTTCTGTAATCAGTTTATTGAAATTATTGTGTTAATTCGACACCCTTACTTTTTAGTAGGGGTGTAAAGGTACAGAAAGGTCACGGTTCGGTTCACACTATAGTTCTGACATCACGGTTCGGTACGGTTCAGTAACAAAAAGTTTTCATTTATTTGAAATAAACAGCAGTGTATTAACCAGTAAACCCACACTCTTGCTTATATTTTCATGTATGTGTTACGCCAGTAGGTAGCACTATTGCACCACACTATGACCCAGGTTTATGATTTACTGGTGTTTTTTGGTCCCTCTGTTATGCCGTAGGTATCCGCATTACTTCCATCACGTCTTCTCAGTTGTACTGTGTATTCTCCGTACGACATCATGTACCAAACCGTGACCCATGTACCATGACGGTTCGGTACAAATACATGTACCATTACAGCCCTACGTTTTAGTGTTGGAAATAAGCCTCTGAAAATGCCTTGTTTTGATACAATGCGTTATCTGTTATAGTCCATTGTCATGTATAGATGACATTTTCCTGGACTAAAGGGCGAACTGTTTTGGGGTCTAGTGGAGCTACATCAGCATCTGATTTTTTGTTGGGCTTATTTCCCAATGTGGTCCATTGTGTTAATTATAGGGAAATATACTATTTACTATTTGAGCTAGTTGACCTGTTTAAAATGCTCACAGTGAGTTTGATACTTTATACATTCTGAGAAAAAACTCATCTATAAAATATTAATTTTGTCTTGAACTAATAACCCTGACAGAAGGGTCAGCAACTGACCATGTTTGTGTTTGTGAAATTCTTTAATTGTAATGGACTAGAAATTTAGCGCACAAACACAGACACACACACACACACACCTCCACATGCCATACTGACTGTGAGAGCTAAAGGTATCCAATAATGCTATTAAAACCTGTAGGCTTTCATAGCTGGAAGAATTGTTTTTGCTCTTGTTAGAACATGTTATGTAAACAGCTGTAAACAGTTATCTGACCAATTACCAATTATCATGAAATGCACACAAATCTAGACATTGCAGATGCAGATGTTATTTTTAGCAAGCTATTTGCACACGTAATGTATTTGTAGTGTGGTATAATCAAATCTTTATTTATCTTTATTTATATTTTATTATTATTGTATTTGTTCATCTTTGTAGCGTTTCTGGTGTTTTTTTCCCATCAGCTGTATACAAGCTGGAGCGTGTATTCTATAATGTACCACATGTTTTGCTACTGTACAGTGAAACTACAAAAAAAGGATGTGGAGGCATAGAGGTGTTCCTTCACTGTGGGCATGGCTCTTTACAATGATGGCAGAGAATCGCTCTCTCAGAAGTGTGCTCCTGCTCCTAACACGGGATGAAAGAGAAAAGCGTTAATTGAACGACCTTGGCATGGATGGCTTTTCACGAGGAGATCCACTTCAGCGTCGAAAGCAGAGAGAGGAAAGAAAAATTGTGTTTTAGTGGGTATTTTAAAATTTCACGCTTTGACCATGTCTCCCTGAATGCTGACCAGTGTTGCTGGAAATGACTTTTTCTGGTTAACAGTTGTGACCTTCTTCAGCTGTCCTCCTGGAAAGGTTTAAATATAATGGGCCACACTGAGCATGTCTGAAGCCAACAAAAGAGTGGTGGCTCAGTGTGTCTGCCTAGATGCATTTCATCTGACCAAGAGTCACTCGTCATGCCATATCAAATATGGATACATATTCATATGGCCGGTTTCACGCGCCTTCGTGTTCAACAATAAATGTCCTTGCAAGAAAATGTCAAATAATAAATACATGAACTAATCCAAAACAAATATTTCACATGGCATGGAGGAATGAGGAGCGAGAGGAATCTCTGCACTTTCCCATTGTATGACACTAATTACTCCAAACTCTTCAGCATAGCTCAATGCCTGCACCCCTCTCCACGGCAGCTGTTTGTTTTCTCTCTCTCTCTCTCTCTCTCTCTCGCTCTCTCTTCCTCTCTCTCTCTCTCTCTCTCTGTCAGCCCATTAAATAAATAATGCCATGCCTGTCTGCATTCCTGGTGTGTGCTTTTCTAGGCACCTCTGGGGGTGTATATCTGCGAGATATAGGATATATATTTTTTCTGAGATTAAGAGATGAGCAGGGGGCAGGGGCAGGGGGAAGAGGGGAGAGAGAGAGAAAAAGTGGGAGCGAGAGAGAGAGAGAACGAAAGAGAGGAGGAGAGGGTGAAGGCCTGACTCCTGCTGTCCGACAGAACAGGGCTGAAATGGCAGATCCATCAAAGCAGCAGAGCCTGTCTCACCTGGGGTGGGCTGGTACACACACACCACAGAGTGTGCAGCAGAGAGGGAGAGAGAGAGAGCGAGAGAGAGAGAGAGAGAGAGAGAGAGAGAGAACTCGTTTGTGAGAGAGAGATGGTATGTGAGAAAAGACCATATAGCAAAGAGATTGAAGGAGAATGTGAGTGAGAGAGAGAGAGAGAGAGAGGAGGGGGTGCGGTGTGCTGTCCGTTGGCGCGAGGCCAGACTACACTCAACACCATTGTCCTTCACCTTCCCCAGCAGCAGCCTGACGTGCAATTACAATAACTTTACACTGACCACTTAGAAAAGGCCTCAATAACAAGCACTTTTGTGTTGCTTATGACACAAGTTTTGGAACTTCAATAAACTTCAATAGGTTACATCTTAAAATTACATTATGCAGATTTACGCTACTTCAATACACAAAGCTAATCTGCAGATTATTGTTTCTATATTTCATCTTTCATTACTGGCCAGGCTTAGAAAACTGTGGTAACAAATCAATCCTTGGTTCAGTGCATTTCTATATGATATTTTACATTCGTTACTGCATAGTTAGCCTGAGTGAAGTTTAAATTACATTTCTGTACCTTTATCAGAAATGAGATACCAGCCCACTCCCCATTATCACATTGCCTTTCAAATGAACTTCTTAGGCCTCAGCCGAAGAGCCGAGAGCAGTGTATATCGTTAGATTTCACAATAATATATACAAACTCTGCTCATGTGAAATATCGATTTTTCCAGACAGATGCAATTCAAAATGCTAGGAGAACCACAAGCCAAAAAACAAAACTATCACTGCCTAAAGACATGGGAATCAGGGTTCACTTTGCATGTCTTTAAATAAGCTTCTGATGTCTTGACCTTCTTGTGTGTTTGGCAATTAAAAAATGAGCGTGTACAATCCTATTTTCTTTTTTCAGTAATGGGCAAAACATGTAGCCACTTCAAATAGTTCACCATGGACACATGCTTTAAACTGAAAACCCTCTGCAAAATGATCATGGTGTTAAAACACAAGAAAAAAATATGTCCTGCTGTATTTAACATTCATGCTCGATGCTGTGGGAAAGTGACAATTGCTTATCTCCATGGCGATCAATAATGGCTATGGGATCGGGGTGTGGAGAGCATACGACTCTAATGCAGATAGGATGTCATTATTATTTTCTTTCTCCTAATGACGGTCATTATGCACGGCCACTGATTGAATTCCATTTGTTACCTGCATTTGAGCCGGAGTAGAATAATTACCATTTAAGTGTCTCCATTAAAATTCATACACGAATTTCATGGCCAGACCTCCTGTTAAAAATAACTAGAGTATTCTTTGCATGTCAAATGAATTGCATTTCAACCCAAGCCTGATTTAAATACTTGATTAAAGAATAGCTCGTCCACGCCAATTATGATGTCTGAGAAGATGCTTGATGATCAACTGAAAACAACTTGTAGCACCCATGTCCCCACATTCTTATTTAATATTTAATTAAAATGGATCTGCTGGTAAAATATAATCAATATCCAGCTTTCTGTCTAAATTGCATTTCCAACCTCCTGTGCCTCATTCAAAATAAACATTGCTGTTTCATTATAACCAACATCATCCAGAAGTCTTGTTCTCTTGGTCATTGCTTTGTGTTATTTAGATTCAATCATTATCACAATGTATGATACCTGACAGAAGTGTGAGTGTGGCGTAAAATTGAGAACTCCTGTATGTTCAGGCAGGTTCTGTGGGCAAATAGAGAACGGGCCATTCTGTACGGACATTGAAATGCCTAACATAAAGGGCCATTGAGGTCCTAAGGCTACACTGAAAAGTAAGAGTTATTAAAGAATTCTTGATGAGGTTATGGGGTTTAGGATGCCCGTGTTCATACGTGTAATAGCTCTTTACTTTCTTTTTTCCCCAACAAGGTTGCTTTGCAGCCTTAGGAATTATGCAAACATTGAAAAGAGCACAGTGATATGTTGAAAGAATTATGGATGTCTTTGTCACTATAGTAAAGGTTTAAAGTCCTTAATGGCACACTTAACACTTTAAAATTCCATGCTCATGAAGTCCTAAGGTATACTATTCAGAACTGCAAGGACTACAATGCAAACTGGTATATAGTTAAGCCCTTTTCTTGTCAGCTATTTTTCCCCTGAGGTGCACTTAAGATGTTTATGTGGTTTTATGCACTAAGACTGCCTTGGGTAATTCTAAAGTCACCAGTCACTTTTTATCCACCACAATTAAACAGGCCGTTTTGTGACTGTGCCTATAAGGTTAATATACTTAAATGATTTCCATTTCAGCTGACAGCCATGTATTGTGCCTCGTTCAAAAAGAAGTCTGGACCGAAACATTCCTTACAACTTCAGTGTGAATAGGCAGGGCTAAACTGCTGTACACTCAGTAGGCAGTGAATGGATTGGTTTTCACTACGTCACTAAAGCAGTGAATTCTACACAGGCTGGTTTTGATGCTTGATCAATATTCTTGGTCAGTTTTAATGGGATACACTATTTTATTTCAAAGAGAGCTGGGAAATTTTGGGGTTTTTTTTCATGATCATTTTGCCATTATTTATTTGACAAGTTATAAGTTGTTAGAGTGCGTAATAAAAGGTTCAGTGGTTAATAAATAAAATAAATAAATATAATAAATATAAAAATGACAAGTTCTACAGGTACTACAGATTGTCATATCAGGTTAAGTCAGTGTCTAGTGTAGCAAACTGTACTTGTTTTATGGGTCAGACACCTTTAGAGTACTAAAGAAGGAATACCTGATCTTAATGAAACCTGAATCCAAAAAGAATTCTCTTACTGATGGAAACTTAAATACTCACTGAAGGTTTAAGCTAGAGTTTAGCATAGCAGAAAGACTTCGGGCGTTCCACAGATTCTTCAAATTTCAACATAATGTACTTGATGAGATGTAAACGAAGTCATTCTTATGTGAAATGGTTCAGTATAGAGAAACTCACTAAGATTTCTATGCAGTGACGTTAATAGGAACCAGGAATGATGACATCTAGAAATATAATATAGCTATTTTATACACTGTCCAACTGACCTTGGAAAATATTTGTCCTTACAACACCCTGCATGTATGCTCCCTAAGTGAATGGCTTTTAAAATATGTTTCAGGGCAAAACCTTATCTAAAACTATTGTAAAATTCAGGCTGTATTCATAAACATTCCTAACTTTCTGCAGGGCAGATTTTAGGGACAGTAAATGTCTCGGATGCCTGGATCCTATGACCACCACTGTGAACAATTCAATTTTGTAAGTTGCTCTGGAATGGCGCATTTCATATCAAACCACTTTGATTGAATCTGTTTATATCTTGAAGATTACATTATGCAGAAAATTTGGAACTTTTAATGTTAGTCCAAGCAGTATTGGTGAGAAAATGATGTCCTGCGTGACCCCAAATTGAGTTCCAGTGGATGACTTTAATGGCTGCTCTGTATTTCTGTGTGTGTGGGCTGAGTATAAACTGTTAAACTTTGAACACTCTTCCTCTCCAGACCACTCCCGGCTTTATGAATCCATGCTTTATTTCCCATCCCCTCACTGGATGTCTTCCGCACCAACAAGAACATGTCACTTCTTGTTTCTCGTTTTATTGGAGTCCGCCGCCGCGTCCGTCCACCCAAGTGGAATTAACTGTGTTTGTGTTGCAGGTAAATAAGCTGTGCAGGGCCCTAATACAGCCAGGAGCCCAGCTGCGGTCGACTGCCCACCCCGCCGAGCAAAGCCAGGATGAGAGAGTGGGAGCTATAGTGAGACCTAATCAATCAATGCCAGATTACAGCTAAAGCCACTTCCATACCCATTAAAGGAGGACAAATGCAGAATTGCAACTGAACAACTTCTAGTTTTAAGCCAACAGTGGGACTTCCTGGTTATTTATCAAAGTCATTGCTGGTGAGCCAGGCTGCCTGGCTGCGCGATTGTTGTTCTCAGCAGAGAGAGGCGAGGGGAAGGAGCCGTGCTGAAAGGCCTGTTTATGCCCTCAGCTCTGCCGCTGTCAGCCGCCTGGAATTTACTGTAAATCACATTGCTTTTATTGCAAGATTTAGTAGCTTATCCTCGGTGGGCTCCATTCACTTCGAGCTTGTCCCCATTAGGATGTTAGCCTCAGACTATAAAGGGACTTGGCTACACATCATCATAGAATGTGAAACCAAACCTTTCATTTCTCTCTCTCTCTCTCTCAGTCCCTCTCTGTTTCTTCTCTCAGTGCCCTTCACTCTCTATTTTTTTCTCTCTCTCTCACTTTCTTTCTTCCTCTCCTCTTTTGTTGCTCGCCTTTTATTCCTCCTTTAAGCCTATTCTTTAGCAATTGCTAAGTCCTACAGCTGGACTCTAAAGGAGCTGCAGCATCCGCCTTGCGGATTGTCACTATTGGTGTTTCCTTTATTTCTATTAATGGACCTTGGCTGTTTGCTCCCGCGTTATTTATACAGATGTGTCAGAACATAACGGCGCTGAAGCTCTCGCATTGTTTTGGGGCATAAAATGTTATGACTGTTTTTACCTCTTGGATACGAAGCGGCTATGTCTCCAATTACTCCCAACAAAATCTGAGTGATATAAAACTGGATGTTACCCTGGAGACCGATAGATTCATATTTTATTTTCAGAATGAGTAATATGAAAATGTGTCTTCCACTGAATAGACACTGAAGGGTAAAAATGAACCAAACAGCAATAAACAAACAAACAAATAAATATAAAGACCACAAAAGCATACAAAAAGCATACAAACACACTATTTTAATTAATGTGATTCAGGTGGTTGTATATCTTTGGGTTTATTGCTGATGATTTATTTTTTATATGCAAAAAAAATTGAATATATATATATATATATATATTCAGATCACAATTTTTTCTCAACATACTGTTGCTTTTAGAGTCCTTGGGTCAGATGATGTTGTTGCATCACTAAAACACTCCTGATAAAACAAAAAGGAAAATCAGCAGAAAAGCATCCTCCCGTTCCTATCTTGCTCATAATGGTGCATCCTTTACATATTAAACTATATATCTGATCTGTGTGACAGCAGAATCAAATCCAGGCCTGTTGCACAATTAAAATACATTTGATGTTTGATTCAAAGGGAGAACGATAGAGAATCAAAGCGTTTTCAGTCTGAATGAAGAACAAGGCGAGCTTTATTTCCTCCATGGGGCACTGATCTAACACATTAGACACTACATTGGAACGAATTAGATTAAACATCACAAATCACACGTCAAGCTTTGTGAGCAGACGTTGCTTAGCTTTTTCTCCAAAGCATGTGTTTTCCACCACGGAAAAAAAGACCCCAGTCCAAGCCTGGATGAAGTGATGGGAGATGACAGAGGAGTCTGCAGGCAGAAGGTTAAAAAACAGCATGTCACGTGACTGGGTAAACCCCTAACCTTGTTCCTGAGGAAACGGACAGTTTCAGCATGGGGGGGGGGACTGAGAGAACAACCATGGCAACACATTCCTATCAAATTAGAGCCTGATGCGGCGTGTACACAGCCCCCGATCATTACTGCTTAACTGGTTAATCAGTTGAAATCCATTTAGATAAATGCTGTTCTTAATCACAGCTTTGGAGTCTGGCATGCAACTCAAGAGCAAGCAGCCAGTGTTTAACATTCACTTTTCCTGCTTTATTACGTTTCCATCGTGTGAAAATCTGAATGTAAATTTCAGCAAAGATCAGTTAATTGTTTCCGTTTATATCAATTATTTTGTTGACTGATTTGTTGCATGTTGTAAACATCAATTTCCTGCCTCCTCATTTTTTGTCATTTATTTATTTGATTTACTTTCTGAGGCTAGAGGCATTTTAGACAAGCAGACAAAGGGAATAAGAATAACTTCACACATAAACATAAGCTGTATTTTTGCATGTGTGTGTGTGTGAAGGTTTGTGGTGGACGGTAGGACACAGCAGTCGTGCACACACACATACACAGAGCATCGAAATATGAGTGTGCGTGCGTGTGTGTGTGTGTGTCCGGATGATGTGTGTGTTGACGTGCCGTAGCAAGAGTTCAGGGAGGCAGCTGAGCAAAATAATTTAGAATGTCCTGCCTGCTGACACAAGGACAAAAGGCACGGGGAGAACTTTCTCATATGTGGTGGCGAGACAATGGCGGCAGCTCGGGCTGCAGACTACACAGCGGTTGTTTTCTCGCTGACCTCTTGTCCTCAGAGTGATGGTTGGAGGCAGCAGACAGCCGGCCGGCCGCGCCTGAATTTCTCCAGCACTGCGGCTGCGCTGCACGCAGGTACAGCAATTCCAGCACTGATGAGCAGCATTTTCCTCCTCTTCCAACACCTCAACCAGGAGATTAATAACTGCCCTGATTACATCTACCGTGCTGGTTGTCCTCTCTCTCTCTCTGTCTCCCTCTGTTTCTCTCTCACTCTTTTTTCTCTCTCTCCTTTTCTTTACATCTTTCACTCTCTCTTTATTTTCATCTCACTGTGTCTCTCCCATCTCTGTATCTTTATTTTTATCTTTCTCCCTCTCTGTCTCTCTCAACCTCTCATTCTTGTTCATTACATTTCTATTTTTATTTTCTTCTCTCTCTCTCTCTCTGCTTCATGCTCTTCCTCTATCTTTTCTGCTTCTCTTTACATTCCTTACCTTCTCCCTCTTTTCTCTTGCCCTTTAATAATTTTCAGCCTCTTCCTTTTTAATACACTCTTGTTTATTCCTCTCGCTCTGTCCCTCCCCTCTTTCATTACTATCAGATTTATCTATCTATCTATCTATCTATCTATCTATCTATCTATCTATCTATCTATCTATCTATCTATCTATCTATCTATCTGTCTATCTATATATCTATCTGTGTATCTATCTATCTATCTATCTATCTATCTATCTATCTATCTATCTATCTTTGTAATTATTCTCATTGTTTTTTTTCTCTCCCACTTTACCTTTTATTTCCATCACCTCCTCTTTATTTCCTCAGTTCTTAAATGTTCTGCTTTCTCTGTTATTTACTACACTCTATCTCTCTTACTATCTTTTTTAGCTCTCTAGCTCTCTTCTTTTTTTCCTTTCCCTCTTTACAGTTCACATTCTGTCTATTTCCTCTGATATTTTCATTTCTTTCTCTCTTATCTCTTTCTTTATTTCCTCTCTGTCTCCAGTTCCTACCATCTCTTAATCCCTCTTTTTAATACCTTCAGTCTCTTCATCTTTCTCCCTCTCTTTCCTTCCAACCCATTCCCTCTCTCTCTCTTTCCTCCTCCCTTTCTATCTCTCCCTCCCTCGTCCTTCCTTACATGTCACATTTTCTCTTTTATTTCCTTCTCTCTCTGTCTCTCATCATTCTCTCCTGTTCCATCTTTCTGTCTCTCCCTTTATTTAAATATCTTCCTCTCTCTCTGTTTTTATTGACCTCTACTTCTGTTTTTCTCTCTTTTTCTTTCTTTGCATCTCTCATTCTGTCTTTCTCATCCTTTATCATTCTTTCTGTTCCTCATTGTTTTCTTTCCTTCTCTCTCAGACTCCTCCTCTTTACACTCCCTCCTGTACAGTCTAGTTTGCTGTCAATCACATTTCACAACTATCCCCCTCTATTACACCTTCTCTTCTGATCACCACGTCCACATTGTTCCAGTATAATGGACACTCCTCTCTGCCAAAAAAAGTTAGCTGGGGCGGGACTCAATTAAATCAAGATTAGCTACAGCAGGGAAAGACAGACGAGATGAGGGTCTGGCTGCTGCAGCAGACGGACATAGTCAGGACCAGGGCAGTAATTATTACCTTGGAGTGAAGCTTGTGGTCATTTGTTAGGGAGGCCGAGTTGAGTGGAGGTGGGTGCCCGGTGGGCAAGAATTCTCTCAGGGGTTGAAGGCTGTGCTGGAAATGGGCAGTGAGCTCACTGGGGAGTGCTCAGGGCCGGATCAATGCATCACTCCAAGGCTCTGGCATATAGCGTGGAAGAGGCACAAGGGAACATGGGTGATGCTCGTCACAGCATGCATCTAAACTCACATACCCAATCCCCTCTGTCCTCTGATAGAGGTGTGGCGGAGAACACAACACCGGGATCCTCTGCAAGAACAGACAGAGAGATGTGTGGAGTGTGACCTGTTCTGATGTACGATCTTTCCTCCATGACTGTTAGAGCAAGATATAAGTTCAGGCAGGACAGAGCATGACAGATGATTAGATGTAAAGGTAGAATACTATGAAAACCATAAGGGGACTAATTTTACTCATTAATTCAGTAAAGAAACAGATTTCAGTATTCTCTTCAAATCACCTTAAAGTGGCAGTCATGTGCACACACAGCTTCACTGTAAATGAAACATGTATTTCTATATAATATATTGTTATTATACATTCTTGTCTCTGTATGGTAGTGCTAAGTTATTCATATCTTTGTGACATAGTTATACACTGAGACAATCAATACAGATTCGACATCTGATTCAATTTTAGGATTCAATTTTTTAAATTCGAAAATACTTTTATTCACCAGCCACTTATAGACCCACCTTAGTTTAGTTAGTTTGTAGGGGAATTTCTGATAATCAGGGTGCCGTAAGCGATATTCTACTGAACAGGTGGGTGAGGATGTTATGGGGGGTATGTATATATATAACACATACTTTGAATAAAAA
>JBBPCY010000002.1:17847132-17863096 GCA_037974405.1 Brachyalestes nurse | reverse complement strand
ATGTGTGTGTGTGTGTGTGTGTGTGTGTCCGTGACAGATCGCCTACCTGTTTGAATGTTTCACAGAAAGCAGGTTTTACTACTGAAAAGTGAATACACTTTTTATATAACTTTGTTATAACAATGTTATAACTGTGATATAACATCTCCCTGATTATTTGGGGACAGTAACATGCCCTGCATGTCCTAGATGTTTTTTTTTTATACTGATGTATAATAATACTGATGTACAATATTCTGTAGTGTTGCCACTCTTACTTCTATCAGTGCAGTTTAAAGCATAAAATATCAAGAGAAAAAAGGAACAAAGCATGCTGGCCTGTAGTCATACACTTAATCAGTCCTTAGGGATTTGAAGGAACACAAACTGGAACACACTCTAAATTTACTGTAAATGTGTTCTAGCAACTGCTTAATTGTAGTCACCACACGTATGTGGTGTGTGTGTAAAAGTATGCGATGGCATGTGTAAGTGTTGTTTGGGTTAAAAAAATTTCGATACAGTTTTGTTAATAATTATCACGTCGTTTGAATTATCATGTAGCTACCTGCAGCGCACATTAGAGGCATTCTTGCTGCACTTCTACAAGGAGAAGAGAAAAGTTAGCAGAACTATTTACTGTATGTGAGCGCATGCATTACTGGGCGCGTTGTTTCATCCGTCAGGCGTCCAGAGCAGAGCTGTGGGAAGCAGTATGCACGAGCGCGCACTTGTACGACTGCATTTGAGAGGCATAATCCTCTTTACTTAAACCGTGCTGTGAGAAAGGTATACGTCAATTTTTCTGACATTTCCTGCCACTTTCACAGATCTCTTTAATATGTCAGACTTAAATTGTTTGATATGGCAGAAGGTCAGTTATCAACAGTTATGCTACTGGTGTGACATACTACCATTGAGTTTTTTTTAAACAAAGCACATGCATTTTTTTCTTTCAAAGTACTTGTTGGAGTCATTGTGGAAGGTGAGAAAGTGTTAACCAGCTGTGTAATCTTGAATGTGCTGGTTAAAAACCTCTGCAAGAATACTAGTCTTAAGCCGTAAAAAAAGTGCACACGGGTAACATTTGCATTCTGTTATTTAACCACACAATTAAAATCATCAGGCTTGGACTCAAGTGTGTTTTCCACGCCTCTTCAGCCCTGAGGATCCATCAATAGAGAAATGTACATTTACATTTGCACGAGCATTTTTATTATGCTGAAGTGTTTTTCTGCAGCCTTTTTGTCTCCCTTTTGCAAGCCATTAGACGTATGATACCTGAGCTATTAAAGCAGATGCATGATCGGTTGTCGTTGGTATTAGCTGCGCAGGACCTAGTGGCCTAATTTAAGCTGTGCAAAGTGCACAAATGTTCTCTGATCGGCTGGAATCTGACAGCGTGTAATAGGAGTCAAACATATTTTAAATGGATGTTAGTTTGGATCTTTCAATGCTTATGTAGTGGTTTTGTTGAGTGCTGTGAGACCGGTAGTGGCATGCGGTGGGTTGTAGTTTGCTTATTTAATACAGAGAGCGTAAGAACGTGTGTGATAAAGCAGCTGCGGTGCTGGCTCAGGTCAAGCTTAGTCCTGATTTAACCCCAGACCCGGCTTTATCAGCATGTTAAGTAACATGACAGCACCACTCACTTCTGATTGTGTGTCTGCATGCGTGTATGTGTGTGTGTGTGTGTATGTGTTGACATGAAACCTCATGTTGAGTTTTGTGGTGTGCTTGATGACAGATGCTGACCCCTCCCCTTTTCAGCACCCTCTTTGCTTGATGTGTCTCGTGTTGACATGCTAGAGCAGGCGGCCAGGCAGCCTTGGGGATATACACCTATGGAACACACCACTGCGCACACAACACAGCTGGCCTCGCTGACGCTTTTTTAGTGCGTTAATGGTTTTGGTGCATGATAGTTTGACTGTGTGCATGCTGATGGTGAGAATCAGCTGTTTAGTTTGTAAAATCTGTACTGTATTTATTATTTAATGTGTGTGTGTATGTATATATATATATATATATATATATATATATAAGAAAAAATGAAAACATTTTGGAAAATATATATATATATATATATAATTTTTTGATTGTTTTTCAGAAAAGTGGTTTAGTGGTTATATTTTCTTTTAGTAGTTTTTGCTCGGAATGCAAAGTTATGACTGGTTTGAGCTGACGTAGATTGACAGCTGTTTATATTTAAAACACAATGAGACAGACATCAGGTTTTAATGAGCACACTATAAATTCACAATAGTCAGGAAACCTACTAGCTGTCCCAAGTTATGGTTGCTTTATATTTACTCTGCATTTTGCCAAATACAATCGCATGCTTGAATGCCTAAGTATCCACATTATTTTGCGCTGGAAAACTGTTGAATCATAGTTTCTGAAATGACTACTGAAACTGGAGCAGATGTAATTATATGAATATGCGTGTGTGTGTATGTGTGTGAGTATATATATATATATATATCATATTTGAACGCTCAGACTTTGCAGATCTTCACTTGTACATGTTCTTAATTAGCAATGGCTGATGGAGTGTTTTTGATAATGCATTGATCAATAAGGAATCACTTTCTTTTTGTCATAATGTGTGTTTGCCAAGAGGCTTGCTCCTTCGACACACACACACACACATGCGCAAAGATACAAAAATATATGTTTCGATTTTGTATGTGCACTATATTCTCCAAATATGTATATATAACTTTTCATTTGGCCTGTTTCTATTGATCCATTCATCATGAAATTTTGACACAGTATTAAAAAAAATAGTATATAATGTATATAATGTAATATTGATTAAAACCTGACTTTAAAGTTTATTACTATTATATACTTTTTGAGAACGTATTTGTGTTCTTCGTTCAAAAGTAGGTTATAGGTTTTTTCCTTGTTTGTTTTTTTGCATCTGGTCCCTTTGACTTTTGCCCACTACATAACTATATAGTGACACACGCAGGTGCGGTACGAGGTTAACTCCTACAGAATCAAATTGAAAGCTTCAAGAGTTCATTTAATACAGTTGTTTTTGTGGTGTGGCTGCTTTCTTTGTACTCATTTGTCAGTTGTTTGACTAAATCCTCAGCGTTATAAAAAGCCAGCACAGTGCGTGCGTTTGGTGTCTAACCAACACTGTCCTCTCGGGATTGTTTGTGTAAATGAGACTGACAGTTTTTATCTCAATCTAATGGTGACAATTAAAGGAAGCTTCAGACTAAGTTGGCTCGCTGGCGGACGAGCACCTTGGGGGATCTCGGGGCTGTTTCAAATTGATGAAACACTCATCCGTACAGACGGATACATTTGTCAGTCTCTGTAACAAATCTCATTCAGTTCCCCCTATCTTCATTCCAGACAAAGCCCAGCTCAAATGAAATCAGTACCGGGTTGTCATCTTTAAGCAAATATGTTAAGTGTTGTCTCGTGTGCTTTTCATCTGAAAACGGAGGAAAACCCCAAGGGAGAGAGACTCATGCAAATACAAATCCCATTTCTACAGAGAGAGAGAGAGACCCTCCAACCTCTCTCTCTCTCCCTCTCTCTCTTCCTCTCTCTCTCCTTCTCTCGCTCTTTTACTCTCTCCCGTGGCAGCTGGCCGTGTTATCTTTGTGCGTTTCTGAGTCTGCTGTCAGTTCTTCCACTGATCTAAGTTGGGGCGCATTAGAAAGTGGTTGCAGCTGTCTGTTGCTATACTGAGAGATATATATGTGCGTGCATGTGAGTGTGTGTGTGTGTATGTGTGTGTGTGTGTGTGTGTGTGTGTGTATGCTCTGTTGCAAAGATGAAGGACCTCGAATCCTTGACATGCTCCCGCTGCTTCCCCCTCCCCCAACACTCATACACACACACACACACACACACTCACACACTAGCTCATTTAGACACATACTGTCTGTTGGTTCTGCGGATATTTTTTTCCTGCATCCTCTCTATGACTGACAGCTTGCAGGATGAATGTTTTTTAAATGCATATTGTCCATTATCTGTGCTGTATTGGTGCGCTCGGGCTGCTGTTTGCATGCTGTTCTGCTGTCCGATCAGAGATTATCTCCAGAGTCGTGGAGTCATGGGGCATTTTCTTCCACTGTTTCAGGCCCAGTGCACATTCTGAGCCATGCAGGTGCTCAAATAGTTAGCAAGCCGCCGTACACCAGAGTATCAGTTATCTCGATAACTGCTATCCTGATAAACACAATAATATAATTGAAATCAATTGACTATGAACTGTTATCATTAAGATGACCACATGAACAGAGAAAAAAATCTTTGTTATGCTGAATTATCAGTACTGCATTTGTTATGCCATTATAACATAATAGGTTACAAACAATATTATAAAAAAATATTATAACAGTATTGCATGCAGTGATTTATTGCTATACAGAAATGTGGTATGAATGTTTGTTTTCAGTGGCCACATAAGCTGTAGTCGCAGTATTTCATAATTTAAAAAAATGCGCAATACTGGGACACTTCCACAAGCTTGCTTTACCATCAAACTCTGTGAAAAATACTTTTCATAGGTGTAATTTAATTTGTTGATTATTTATCACAGGATAAAAGGCTTGTGTAGCTTCATTCACATCAAACAATGGCACAATGGTCAGTTTTGTATGTTTCTAAAGAACCATTTTCAATTAAAAAAAAAACACTTTCCACTTTTCCACCCCCCCTGCCCCACTATTTTTTCTGTGTTTAGGCTGTTAAATGAGGTAATCAAAAGTGATCCTTCTGTTCACACATTGGACTTTTTTTAAGTAAAAGACTGCATGAGTTTATTTGTGACATATTTTGACCACCACCTTGATCCGAATGTGACCTGCCTGTGTGTTGAGAGAGGCACTGAAATCTGCAGCAGTAATTATGATTGACAGATTGTTGTAAATGTGTTTTTGTGCACGCCACACTTCCATTCATTACATCGCATGGCAGAGGCAGCCCAAACTGACAGCGTCATAACCACAGCAATCATGTTAAGCTGACATTAGGAGTTGAGCTTCTTTGAGAGTTTGGGAGTTTGCTGTTTTTCCACCACGGAATTTGAAATAGACAAGAAGAAAAGATGTCAGGAAAGGTGGTGTGTTGTTTTATTTACAGATAATCAGGGACTGTTCACTTTTAAACCTGAAACTGTAAAACAAGACTGTTTTCTCAGTTTTACTGGTCCCAGGAATGTAAACCGACATGTTCTGATTTGGTTTACACGTTTGACATTTATAGTGATGGAGTGGACAAGGACTGGAAAACTAGTGGTCTTTGATGCGTTTTACACTGGGGGGTGGGGGGTGGGGGGGTGTTACTGCAGTCCATGTTCTTGACACAAGTTCTTTAGTCCAATTGAACTGAGCATAAGCAAAGACCTCGGCACTGTTTCTCTTTTTCCTGCCATCTCAAACAATGAGCTGGTCCTCAGTGGAGCTGTCTCATTGCCTATAAAGCAAAGAGACAGTGCAGCGCCTGTTGGGGATTGTTTTAGAATAGCCAATCCCCAGGTGGGCAAAACTAGGTTTAGCAGTAATACTTTTAATCTGGCCTTTTCCAAGATCCTCCTGGATTTGCAGCTTTGTATGAACAATTAGCATACCCCCAGTGGCAGGGGCAGAGTCGACTACCTAAATCACTGATGTCTTCATTCCTCTGTTTACATTCTAATTAGACATAATACACTTTTGATTCTTAATGGCCTTTATGAAGGGAGATTTTATCCTTTTTAGTAAGGGAAAGCGAGGGGAGAGGGAGAGAGAAAGAGAGCCTGTCAGGAAATAGAGCTTTTTATTTTTCTCTTTGCGCAGCTCTGCTCACCGTGAAAATAAAAAAAGAGGATCCGCACCTTTTTTTTATATTTGTGAGATCAAAATAATTATTTTGCATTGACCTAGAGTGCAAGACTGGTGGTTTTTGAATATGCTTTTGATGCGTGGCCAGAAATGCTGTGGGTTCTGCCAACGATGAATACCCGTGCACTAAGGTTTTGTGAATTAGGTTTTGGAATGACATTGGCAGCTAATCACAAAATTTTCTAATAGCCGGAGAGTGAAATCAAAGCTGTTTCAAGGCTGATCAGAGGGCAGTTTGAATTTCTGTCTCCGCTCTCGCTAAGATAGGGTTTCTTTTAACCCCCGTCTCATCCTGGTCCCTGCCATTTGAAGCTGTTCCCAACAGTTTGTGAAAATTTTATTTCTGTTTGCTGCTTGTTTGGCTCTCCTCTGAAATGTGAAATTGAATGACTTGATCACAACTCCAGCAGGACCTGCCCCACAGCAGAGCAACAGTTTCTATAGAGTGCAGCATATCGGGGCGAGGATGGATTGTCCATGGCCGTCTGTCGCTGCAGGAATACGTGTTTTTATCACTTAACAACCTTGAAAAATGAGACGTGCATTTTCAGTCCTCCTTCAAGGTGTTTTGCTGTGAGCCCCAGGAAAGATTTCTGTGGCTGCTGAAGTGTCTGGAAACACAAGAAAATAAAAACATAACAACAAAAAAAAATCAGTTGCCACGATGGCTGCGAAAGTATGCCCTCAGAGGCTAAACGCACAACAAGGCTGGTTTACTGTTGACACAAACATCTACAATGTTTTACGGAGTTATCTGGTAGACATCAGTGCGAACACCAAGGTTTTTTTCTTCTTTTTTGCACTGTGGGCTGCACGTCCTCTCATTCTGAGTCAGATCATATTCACCGGATCCCCGCACTTGTTTCAGTGTTACGTCTTTTTGGTTTGTGAACATATTGAGCGTTTTTACTTGATGTAAAATTCTAAAATAGTTCTTGTCTATTACTGCCTAAAGGGTGCGGTGCAAGAAGCCACCCGCTTCTTTCCAACATGCAGCACTCGCTTTTATTACAGGGTGCTAAAAACCCCTTTGCCGCTATTCATTTATTTGATGTTTCTTGACATTTAAATTCATCGGAGGCCTTGTAAATTACACTAAGCCGGGGAAAACATGGCTTTAGAAGATCACAGTCATTCTGAGCTCAGCTTCGAAAGCGAATTATATCATCTAATGAGAACATAAAATTGTAATTAATGTATTGAAATTAGCCTCTGAGCAAAATTGTCCATTGATATGCATGACAGAAAACATTCATGTGCTTGAATGTGAGTGCCAATATTTTGGCTGCCTTCCCCCCACCCCGTTCCTCACTGGCAAAAAAAGAAAAGAGAAATCCTTCAGGAATGATGAATTGAGTCTTCACGTTCAGCAGCTAATTGTCTCAAATTGATATTTTGATGTACTACTAAAGATCACATAAAAGCAGTCAGATCTTAATTAGGATGATGATCATAGGGAGATGTGTGCTATCTGCCGCTCAGCACCGCGCGCTAACTTCCCAGCGCTCCATTCATCCTTGGCGGGCCCCGGCTGGCTGACAGGTTGGCAAGGTGCCAGGGATTGAAGCTGGGGTGCGGTGGAGAGGTGCTGTGTGAGGCCCGTCTGAAGGACTGAAGGCAGGGTGCATGCAGGCTTGGTAAAGGGTTGGAGGCAGAGAGGAAAGAGAGCCTTGGTAAAGTGCCATGTAGGTTTAAGGTGTCAGGCCTGTAGAGGAAGGGCTGCCTGAAGCATCTGGAGCCTCAGAGGGAGGTTAGCGGTTAGCGTTCACCGCTGCTACTCTAACGCTCGAAGCTAGCAGTAGCCGACTAGGACTCGAGGGTGCTGGCAGGACCTTTAGACCAGTGTATACTGGTTTCTGGATGCTGTCCCGGGCTATTTGTAGTCTTCGAATTAGAGGAGTAAAATGTAGGAGATGTCATGGAAACCTCGTAACCTTCCATTTGATCGTGGAAGACCGTTTGTTTCATTGAAACATGCTAAGCTGGAGCAAGATCACATGCTGGAGAATATTTGTGTGCGATCTCCAGCTTTCAGGCCAAGGTTGTAAGTCTCCGATCACTGGTCTAGGAGTGTTGTAGAAGCTTAGCTGGAAGCTAAGGCTGCACCAGGGCTCTTGGCTAGTCGTCTGGCTGGCGGCTCTGACTGGATGCTTCTAATGTTGGCTGGTGGGGAGACGGCCGGCACTAATGATGGGCCGTAATGTAATTATCTCATCTCAGCCGTCTGCGGAGCAGCACTTTTCAGCTGTCGTGCTCATCGGCACACCGCTGACCCCGGCTCACCCCTGCTTTTTACTGCCCCCCTCCTCCCTCCCCGGCATTACCCTGCCGCCTCGGCAGAGCAGCCTTAATATGCGGCCTCTGTGGTGCTATTTGGGCCTATGGCTTATATGCCTGTTTGTGTCAGGATCCGGAAAGCTACTTTTATATCAGATGTGTAATAAATTGCATGCAGTTTATACTGTACCTGGCTTTTTTGAGGCTTCGTGATTACTACATTGTGGAATGTACTTTAATGGAGCAATAAGGAGTAGTTGTATGTCTTGTGTGTCAGTCGCATATTATAGGCTCTCCTCTGGTCACATGGGCAGCAGGGGCTGCATTTCATGTCACAGTGTTAAGATAGGACTACTATTGTAAAAAGAAGAGAAGCCACTTCTTCACTTCTCTGCACAGTGTACACCTAATCTGCTGCCGTTGTTTAGTATTATTTTTCTCACTAATAATTCAGCTGTTTAAAGAAAATCCTTATAAATCTTTAATTACAGTTGTGGAATCGGAAAATGCTTAATGCGTTACAGTGTCTCCATAAACTTTATATTTATGTCTAGTCAAGTCCTAAAAATCCTGTTTAGTTTTTCTTAAATATACCAATTATATGTTGGTTTTCCTGTGAAAAATAAGCAGTGGAAATTTATGGTCGATATTATTTGCATCTGCTAAAATCCCCATAAATTATTTAAGCAAATCTGCATAAGAGAACGCCACATAAGCTGCCTGTCTGCCTGTGCTTGAGGAGTGCCCTTCATGTATGTCCTCCAAGTGAGGTAATTAGAAAGTAAATGTGCATTTGATGAATTTAATTGTTGGAACTGCCCTGCATGCATTTTGTATGTATCTAAATGTACTGATTAATTCAGCACCAGGAATGAAGCAGGGTGTTGCACACACTGTCCAGCCTCTCGCCAGCGCTGGATAAGCAATGGCACTGTCAGCCAGGGCACATTTTAGCATCCTGCAGTTGTTCAGCTATGTTAATGCAAGGTGTTAATTTTCTAACCATATATTAATTGTTACTGAACAATGGGGTATCAGTTTGTGGGTCAGTTGATTAATGTCACTAACATTTAGTGCTCAGAGGCGTAGGTGTGCAGGGCCGTAACGACCATTCCCTGGGGCCATGGATGTGTGTTTTTATTTTTCGGGGTGTCAGAACAACTGCTTCCACCCCCCGTTTTCACTACCACCCTTTTCTTCCTTCCCTCTCTCTCTCTCTCTCTTTCCCTCTCTCTCTCATTCCTTGTTTCTCTTTCCCCCTGTTTCTCTCTTGCCTTTCTTTTCCATCGCTTTTAAAGAAGTGCTAAAACTGACCCTGTTTCCATGTTTGAAAGTCAAGCCAATTTGATTTCAAATGAGCCTCAAGGTTTCTCTTAATGAGATTCTGCTGCAAACCACTGTATTAGGTTCGACCGATATGAAGAAAAAAAAGTGTGTGTGTCTGCTGTATAAATATACTGTATTGTACAAAGGTCTGAGGCACCTAAGCAAAATTAAAGAATTTGTAATTTTGTAAAAGCACCAGGTAAAGTTAAAGAAAACCCAGCTATGTGTGTTTTTGTCAAATTCCATCCAAGTTTGCCTTATCCAGGTGTTGAATGGTAATTGCCAAATATACTGGGCTCCTAAGATAAAAGACTTGGAACTGATGAAGCAAAGACATATTTGTATTCATTTGAAAATGCTTTTGTGAGTAAATGAAGCCTTCTGCACCAGAAAAAATAGCTTTTTAATGTCATTTTTTAGGATGTCTAAACTTTTGCATGTGTGATTGTGTGTGTGTGTGTTGTGCAAAAGCCAAATTATATTTACTGTACATCATCTACAGAGAACACAATTGCTGAATTTAACATACTGGGGAAAAAGTATCAAATAAATGTGCAAGAAATTGGCAAATAAATATAAATTGTGCTCTAACATTTACAGCAAAATTCCACATCTAAGTTCACATTATATTGAGGAATAGTAGGAGTCACAGTAACACAGTAACACTCCTTTGTCTCTGATGGAGTGGACCTGCTGCTGTAAATTAAATTTTTTTGTGAATTTAATGAAATTAAAAATAAACACAGCAGGTCGTCATCCCGAATTATTTTTATATATTTTCTGCCATCCTTATCTTAGATTGATTTTCTCTTTTTTCTGCAGGCTTGATATCTTGATAGTTCCTAGAATTCAGTCCAAACCAAAGAAATTTAGGCTAGGGTATCATTCCTAGATATTATTTTCTAATATTGTAGGTCTTTTATGGTTGCCATTAAAATGATTCAAATATCAATGTTCACTTTGCCATTTTAACTTGGTAAGTGTGTACTTCAGAAATGAAAGGGTTATGATGTTACATGAGATCCGGACAATAATTAAGCAGTTGCAACCCAGGGGCAGTAAGCAATAGACAGACAGTACTGTGGGTGATAAACATTAAACAGTGCAAATACTGAGGCTCTGAGGCATTAAACATTAAATAGTGTAGTTCATAATTCATGAAACAAATGAAGACAGAGAAGGGAACACAACTTTTCTTTTTCACAAAATCTCCGTGGTCCTCGTCACCCTCCGAACCTATGAAAAGAAAGAATAAAGGGGCATAGTTTTCTCTGTGATCTTTAATACACAAAAATGTATTAATTATTCAGTCCATTTGTGCCCTAAAAGATGCCAAGTAGAAGAATGTCTTCCCCTTTAAGAAGCAGCTAGCAATAAAAAAAACTTGTTTAGAATGTGGCCTATATGACTGTTCCTTTAAGTGTCCACAAGGAATTAGATTAATTTAAAAGAGAAAGAGGGAATGAAAAAAATGTGTTCTCATAAGGAGTTCAGCATCATCCCCAAGGTTTATGAGGGCTGACGCCTCCTTTGTGCTCATTATCAGCAGAACACCTTAGGGAGTAATGTTGACTTTGCACCATCCAAAATAGCAGCTCCAGAAGAGCCATGCTTTGTGGCTTCATGCTCACCTGCTCCATTCGGCCCTCGAGGGCCAGAGAGAGGCTGCAGGTGGAGGCCAGGATCTAGATTACCATGAACTAGAGCCTGGCCGATGTATTGGTTTGTTGATATTGAAGCTCTCCAGGGTTATCATTACTGGCCAATTGTGGCAATTCACAATAATAAAAACTTATTATATTATAACAGTACTCACTGGCGTAGTACATTTGAACATAAAAAACAACCATAGCTTTAATAATAGTAATAATAATTTTTAAAAAAATAATAACGCTAACAACGTATTCAAACCAACATTAAGTGTAATAATAAGAACACTGTGAAAAAACTGAGAACTGATGAGAGAAAAAAAAATGAGATTAATAGAAGCCAAAACCACAAAGAATTATAGGTACCCAGCGTTAAAATATTTATATTATTGAATATTTTGTACGTTCTGTTGTTTATTTAAATAATATAATCTAACAGTTAAGAATTGATTATTTATAGAGATGCACCCATATAAACTGCACATCTGTTGATACTGATACAGCCGCCAATATAGAAACATTTATGAAAGAAAATGGGACTAAATCATCCAGGATTAGCACTACAGGGAAATTGATTTGTTTGTAGGTTAAAAATGCAGTATAAGCAAATGCAAGTACTTAGAGCACAGTAGCCCAGAATCACTTAAACATTCTTCCAGCATATAACAGATCCACTTTCAAATATTGTTTGAAATATTGGTCAAATCAAGACATCTGTCCAGTATGTTTTTTTAACAATGGCGATATAATTTTCTTTACTGTGTCATCAATCATATTTGATTAATCATAGTTAGTTTAGTTAAAGCACTGTTTAACTAAAACTTGTTTTTTTAATCAAAGGTAAAAAAAATGTAAATACATCAGCCAATATTTTCAGTTAGCAAATAAATCAGTTTTGGGATTGGTTACAAAATATCAAGTCTCACTATGAATTTCATATTTCACATTAATGCTATGGCAAAGTAACTGAACACTTGCTTGGACCATTAATGCTGAATTTCTACTGAAGATCTGGCCCGCTGTAGTTTTTTTTTCCTTCTTTTTTTCCCCATTTTCTACCCTTACGACATTTTATCCCCCACATATTTTTAATGTTCCCAAAAGCCTTTTACCTCTTTGTTTCCATTATTCATTCCAAAAGTTATGTAGCTTGGAGGCCAGGGGGGGTGAAAAATAATTTTGTGTCTGACGAAATTTATGTGGAGCTAAGTCAGCGCTTTATGCAAAAAACACCCGGCTCTGCCTTGGGAGAGTGTGGGGGTTGTGTAGGAGGCCTGAGCATGCTCATGTGTGTGTGGCAGGCTTTTGTGTGTGTGTGTGTGTGTGTGTGTGTGTGTGCGGGCCTGTCATGTTGTCACTGAGTTCTAATGCCTCTCCCGAGGGGTACCTGGAGGAGAGGCGTACCCAGCCTGGCTGCCTTTAGCGGGGCAGCACACTGACACTGGCTGCCCACCGAGACTGGAGGTGTCACTGCATGTATGTAAAGCAGTGACAGATGAGTGCAGACACGCAGGCTGCAGGATCCAGCGCACAGAGGAAAATTCTGCTTCTCATTTCCCTTCACATGCAACTAGAGCACTGACAGAGCGAAACAAAACAGTGAAGCCTTGTGGATTCCTCAAACACCACACACACAAAGACGTACACCGATCAGCCATAACATTAAAACCACCTGCCTGATATTGTTTAGGTCCCCCTGTGCCACCCAAACAGCTTTGATCCATCGATGCATGGACTCCACAAGACCTCTGAAGGTGTGCTGTGGTGTCTGACACCAAGACATTAACACCAGATCCTTTATGTCCTGTAGGTTGTGAGGTGGGACCTTCATTGATGGGACTACTTTGTCCAGCATATCCCACAGATGTTCAGGACAACACCTTGAACTCTTTGTCAGGTTCCACAGACCAATCCTGGATTTTTACAGTGTGGCAGGACGCATTATCCTGCTGTAGAAGTCCTTCTAATAGGGAATACAGTTGTCCTGAGGGGGTGTACTTTGTCTACAACAATATTTGGGTGGTTAAAGCAATATCCACATGAATGCCAGGACCCAAGGTTTCCCAGCAAAACAGTGCATCACATTGCCTTCTTCCCTTTGTGTGGCTGGTTCACTAGTCATCTTAGGACCACTTAGAGACCTGCCGTTTTGGAGATGCTCTGTCCTAGTCATCAAGCCATCACAATTTAGCTGTTATGAAAGTTGCTCAGATCCTTATGCTTGCCTAATTTTCCTTTTTCCAACACAAGAACTAACTGTTGATTTGCTTCTCAGTACATCCTACCGCTTGGCAAGTCCCAATGTAATGCCAATCAATAATCCACCTGTCAATGATTTTAATGTTATGGTTGATGGGTGTACATGGTGCTAGGGATGGAAAATATGATGATGGTATGCTATTGTTAGTAGTGGGCAGTATGACAATGTGGTGGCATCATGCTAAATTACACCATGATAAGCTTTCCTGAGCCTATCGTGGGTATTTGCAGTACATTAAGCACACTAAACAACTGCATCTTTCATTAAAAAGAGGTTTAAATTGAGTTCACATTTGCCTGTTTCTCCCCACTGACAGGACACTGAGTTAAAATGCTGCACAGAGCATACTTAAGAGCATAAGTGGTCCCTGAAGCGAATGTAGTGATGCACAATATGACAAACATTGAAAAATAGTTTTGATAGCATTTTCAAAATGTATGTACCACTACTGCCTTGCTGGTGAATTATTTCTTCTCCAACCATATTGTTCACTCTTAGTTATCTTTATAAAGGACATCACTGGTTGTAAGGCTGGTCCTAAGGGACCCCAAACAGTTCAGATTTTTGTTCTGGCCCTACTCAAATAGGGACAGAGCAAAAATGTGGTCATGATATGGTTTTCTGAGTCGATTGTGGTATTAGCAGTACTGTATTTAGGCAAGGCAGATTTAGACACAGCCTGTAAATGTACAGCAATTACATAAACATTTTGCAGTATTTCAATTTCTTTTTTATAATGTTCTTCTGCTGTTTTGCCAATGTCTTTTTCTCCCAAACCATTTGCAATCTAAGGACTGTGAGACACATCGTACGTTGTTTAATGTAGCATGCTGATATTTCATAATCATGGTGATCGTTACATTTTTGCCATTTTGCCCACCCTTACGTGGTGCAGGGCTCTCAGCTCAGCCACAATTCGGAGGCATTTTTGACTAAAATCTTGCTTACCGCCACACAGATTTCGGCGGAGTTCTCTCGTGAGAAAAGGGCCACGGTGGTAATTGCAAACGAATGAGGATTTGGTGAGCAGGAGCCTCGGGCAGTGTTTCTGGGTCAGAGGTCACGGGGGTCAGTGTTACACTCTCCGCAGCCTCACTTCAACCCTCTCTCTGGAAATAGAACCTGCAACGTCATACCACCTCCAGCACCGTGGAACACAACCTCCCTTCTGCCCTTAGGCAGGCTGTATATGTGTGTGTGTGCGTGTGTGTGTGTGTGTGTGTGAATTTCAGATCACTTCACTCAAGTGTTCAGGTGAAGAGGAATGCAGTTTTGTAATTTCCTGCATGTGGTAGATAAAAAGTGAAAAAGCACACTTTTATACAGGACTCTGCTGTACGTCTGCTGAAAATTGCCTTTGTGTGTGTGAGTGTGTGAAATGTGTACCATGTGTTCTCCTAGTGTGTCAGAAGAATCAGAGGAAACATTCTCGTGAGTTTGTTAGTGCAGAGAGAGAGAGAGAGAGAGAGAGATAGAGAGAGAGAGAGTTGAAGGCAAAACATATCTGATGAAGAATCGGATGCTTCCAGTAAAAGCTAAAATAGAGAAATGATCTTTTAGCTTTGATGACATTGTAATTATTGCAGAACATAAAAAATAATTCATGCATAAACATTCATGCATTTGTATACTCCACACACATTACTAAAAGTTGGTTGTGGGGCATTTTGGCTTTTCACACTCAACTCAATTGTGTGAGAAATGAAAATAAAGCAAGCTGAGATTAAATATTCTGTAGTAATAAAACAGTAACAGTAACAATGTGAATGTCATTCAGATACAACGGAGCCCAACATTAACACACATAATGACAAGCATTAAAGGAATTTCATGGACAAAAGGCCACATCAGAATTCTGCCAACAACTTTGTGTTCTAAGCCTTATTTAATTTAGCCGTTAATTTGCCGTTTCATATGTTTTGCTTATTTTTCTTTCAGCTCTCATTTGATAGATTTTGATGCATTGTTTAATATGGCTCAGCTCTCTCTTTCAAATTACTTTCCTGAAGGTTAAATTATATATTTCTCACAGCCTTGGCAGGTTATGTGAAGTGAACTGCTGTATCTTTTTTAGCTCAGAGGACCATCTAAACTCCTGCATTTGGCTCCCGCTGTGAAACATAGGAATGATAAGTGAAACATAATCAGAAAGAAGCTGGTTAAACATTTTATATACGTGTTTATACATTTCCTTTTTCAAAATAACTGATGTTAATAACAAGTGTTCATGTTCAAGTGATTCCATGTTTCCACAGGTCACCCATGCATGTCTACATTTTTTAAACATTTTTGTTCGTACTTCTAGTGTCAGAAAATGATGTGTTATTTTTAGCGGCTTGCAGCACAAGAAAACGATTCTCATTTGAGCAGCGACTGACCCCAGGTTGTGTTTATTGATGAGTGGGATTTGTTCCTTAATAGAATTGTATCTAATTAATTAGCTTTTAATTGAGAGAATACAGAACATGCAAATACAGCACATTCACATTCACTTGTTTCTTAACTGCATAAATAATTGTACATCCATTTGCTCTTAATAGAAGGTGGCTGTTCTTGAAGGCCTTTTGTGGTTTATTTGGGCTGGTGATCAGCCTGTGTGTGTGTGTGGGGGGGGGGGG
>JBBPCY010000002.1:17787693-17804768 GCA_037974405.1 Brachyalestes nurse | reverse complement strand
GGGGGGGGGTGGGAAATGGGGGGTTAATGTATCATCTGCAGTGTACCTGGCTAAGGATCAGTGTGTTATTTCTCCCCGTTTCAGTCAAGAAATGGAACATTCCACTGGTCCTACCCCAATCTCTCTCTCTCTCATCCTGTCTCTATGTCCATCTTTCTGCCTGATAACGAGCATGCAGCAAATATGGTTCAGAGGTCATCTCCCAAGACTTTCCCTGTCCCATATTACACAATATTTTGGACAGGGTGAAAGATTGCGAGTCATGAAGATGCACCCCAACTATAACCAACCAACTATAACCACACTCCTCCCTCCGCCGCCACCTTAAAATGGAACATTCTGGACCATCATCCCTCATTGGCTCCACATTTTCACAAAGTGGCCAAAGTGTCATGTAGTTACCCTTTTACCATGGTGAGAGCCGGCGCCGAGGCCACTTTAATGATGTGCTGATCGCAGCTGATACCTGTACTTCTGCCGCTGTGCAATAAATATTCTCATTAATGTCAAGAAACCAAAGAATGGGCCATTATTTAAAAGTTATGTCTTAATAATTTCTCTTTTCCTTGATCTGAGTAGTGACACAATTTTTCTGTTCTAATTTGGTGGCAATTATCCTTTTCTCTTTTTTTTTTTTTTTTTGAGAGTCGACTCTCCAAGTAACATTTTAATTACAACAATAAATTAAGACGTAGGAGCAGTACGGCACTAACACTGACAGTTTGGTTTCTCATTAATACCTTAATTACTATTTGGAAATCCCTAATTGACTGTAATACTTAGCACTTCTTTTTACAGTAGGTCATCTCAAATATAGAAACGGGTCTAAAAGAGAGTCATGCCAGCTTTGGTTATTGTTTTCGTTCTTTTTTTTATGTCCTTTTTTAATTACTATTCCTTTTCTGCTGCGGTTAAAATGCCAGAGATGACAGATTTTGTTTCGTAACCCTGAAAAAAAAAAGACCACATACATAAGCACACACATGCACACACTCTTTCAGTTACACAAACACACCCACATGCAAACGCAAGAACACACACTCGCAAAGCGAAGGGCAATCATTTGAAACATATAGCATCAGTCTCTGAATTTGATCTCTCTTCCCCTCAGCAAGCCTCTTCCATAACATCATTATCGATGGCGTATCTGGAGGCCCGTCTGACAGCCTCGTGTTAGCCAGGCTCGGGGGAAATGCAAATTGATTCCACATCTGAAGTGGCATTTTTTGAAGCCCCCGACACGTTCGGCGCTGTGTCATTTTAGGCCTGCCGAGCAGACTCACAGAGAAATGTCAGACTCCATCTCTCTCCCTGTGTGTTTACCGTGATCACACCGTTAAACAGGCACATCTGATATGAGCAGTTTTATTGCTGCCTCTCTCTCTCTTTGTCTTTCTCTCTCTCTCTCTCTCTCTCTCTCTCTCTCTCTGCATTCAACAGCATTATGTTTAATGGAAAATAAAGTATTCATTCATAATAGGTCAGGTCAGACTGAAGTATACAAACTCAATATAAAAAAGTGAACATTTCCGTGCATTTTCACCAGATTTTTAACCAGACTCTTATCTGAGAGGGAGTCATTAGGTATATATGCCCAGTCAATACACTAAGATACTATGATACACACTGAAAATACACACTTTCTAAGAAAAGAGGTAATTCACTGAGATTGAACCAAGATTATACAGGGTTTATTTTTCTTTCAACCACTATCCACTGCAGTTAAGGTAAATTTTTCTAACCCAGTGTTAGGTCATGTGGAGACCACTAGCGCTAGCAAGGCTTCGGTGTATTGCTGGTTAATTGAGGGTTTTGCAGAAATGAGTGAGTACACTGCTTTCTTATATAAATGATTACAGGTCTGTAATTTATTGACACAAAATGTGTAATTATCATCGACTGTTGGCCTTGGGTGATCTCTGTATTGAAGGAGTGTCGGGGGGCAAAGTTACTCTTTCTTACCCTTGAATCCTTGCTCAAATACGTACACAACAGTATATAATGAGCTTCCTCTTCCTCTACTAATAGTGCAGCCAGTTTTGGAAATTCAGGTTCAGGTTTGTGGGTTTTCCTCTATTTTCTTTCAGTGCTATTAAAGTATCAATAATTATGAGAAGATTATAGAAAGGAGTGGTGCTAAAAAGGTTACAAAAAAGCTTAGCAGACAATTGGCTCAATCAATTGCCTAAAACCTGATGTTCTACAGGTGACTGAATGCTGTTTAAAATGACAACATATTTGTAGCTAACTATTGAATAGGCCCCGGAAGCAAGAAGCAAGTGCTAACAAAGGAGGGCTAGATCAGGCAACAGAGGTATTGCAAAGTGTCTGCTGCTCTATTCTGACAGGGAGATGGAATGGGGGGGGATTAATAGGTGTAGAGCTGAAAGGATTTGGAAAAAAGAGAAGAAATATAAAGTGAAAGAGTGGCAAAATAAAGAGAAGCAGATGGGTAAAGATGAAGGTCAAATTCGATTGAGAAGTTTGTCAAAATGTGATGACATAAGCAATCTGCAGACCGTTATTGCCCCTTTACTGAAGGTGCAGGGAAACATTTTAAAATTACAAGAAAAAAAAAAAAAGAAAAGAATGAAAAAAAAGTGAGAGCTGCCAACACTCTGCCAGGAATGATCGCCTGAAGTGATTTTTTATTCTTTGTTCCCTCTCTACTTCACTCCCCTTCTCCTGCACTCTCCCTCTCTGTCCCTCACTCTCTCACTTCCTCTCTCCTTCTCTCCCAATTTCCTTCATGCCTTCCCTTTCTAATTCTCTTTTTTCCCAGTTCTTCTTTCCCTTTTCTCTTTCAAATCTCTCTCTCTCTTTCTCTCTCTCTCTCTCTCCCTCCTTTTCGCACTCACGCATGGATGGGTGCCAGACGAGGAGGAGAAGTGGATCTGGATGTAATGATATCACAAATGTTTCGCTTTAAGCTCAATCATAACTCTGTTATGACTGATTCAGCGCTGGGCCTCTTTATATGACACAAATGAAGTCGTCCATCTTCTCCTGTATTGAGTCATCAATTTCCCCTGGCGATAAGCCTCGTTTGCAGCACCTAATCATCCGTCTGCTCGCCGCTGTCTCGCTGCCTGATCGGATAGCACTTTTGAATACTGCTACAACAAGCGTGACAATCGAAGCCATCCATTAAGATTGAGAGGCCTCCATTATGGCTGCTAGCTGTGGAGGGATCCGCGCTTTTCTTTGTACATAAACCACTGGGCCATGGAGCGTAAATCACCCCGCCGCACTCGTCTCTTTATTGATTACAGACACTTCTGCACTGAATTTTCCACCCAGGGTAGAGAGAGGATTTATTTTTGACTTGTCAGAATCTCAGGAGAGCCGCCGCAAACTGAGTGCTACAGGTGAGAGCTTTACACACACACACACACACACACACACACACACACACATACACACACACACACACAAACACCTGCTTTCATTTACTGGTATGGCAGCAAGACCAGAACAATGATTTCCTTGATGTACTATTACAGACAATGATATAGTATTGATAATGCGTTAACGGACAGCACAGCAGTTTGCTCAGTGTGGTATTTTCTTTGAGCAAATAGTTTAAGTTTTTTTGCTTAGTTTTGCCTGCAAAAAGCCCTTCACACCACAGCAAACATAATATTTTTCAAGTACAATATATTTTAATATTGACGTCTTCAGTCTGGGTATCTGGTTATTCAAGTTAACAAAAAACGTACATATTTTAATGTAATTTTCATGATACTACAAAAACATATAAGTTACAAAGTCATACACTTTTGAACACACCTGGTCAAATTACATCTTTTACATGTCATTTACAGGAGCTTATGATTTAAAACAATATATAACTTGTATATAAGTATACTTTGGCACATGCCACATTCACGTTTAATTTTTTCCCCAATATGACGCGTCCTTATTTCCTCTTAAAAAATCAACTGTAATTTGTCCAGGGGCATCCAAACTTTGGCATACATCAGTACGTTGTTAAAAGAGAGAGGATTTCAAAGTGTAAACACACATGCAAGCTGGTAGATAAAGGGTTAAAATTGTCAGAGTGCAGATTTATCCTACTTGATGTTTGCTGTTGAAAGTGGCAGCTTCTCTTCAATTGCACTGTACTTTAAGCTGGAACATAAACTTGTTTTCCTGCTTAACTCACATTTGCATTTTTCCACTAGCAAGGCATTATATGAAATCTTTTGGGAGGTCCATTAGGTCCAAAAAGCTTGTATTTTGAACATTTCAAATTTGATGTTTTTATGAGGTCATTAAAAAGCAACTCATTTGCATATATCAGGCTTTATTGGGTATGTTAGTAATCACTGCAGCCAATCAGAATTGAGATTATATATCAGTCCTAAAGGTGCGATGACAATAATAGCTTGTTTAATTGTAAGATAAAAATAGATGAGAAATTTGTCATGCAGAGATTAATTAACTTTAGTACTAAAAATACAAATGTTATAAGTGAATCTCAGGGCAGGGGCATAGCCAAGGGATCGGATAGGCCATTTGACCTACCCCAAAAGCACAAAAGATTCAGGAAACAGTTTAAACTAACAAACAAAAACATTCCAAATTAAACCTAACACAAACTTAGAAAAGAGAACATATCATGTACAAAAGAGTATCGCAGGAATCAAATTCTTGAGCTCACTCGTTTCACCATCACGAGGAACAGAAATTATCTAGGTAATGTGTTAAATGTGGGCAGCACAGGTTGAAGAGAACAACAAAAAAAGAAACCAAAGCATTCAGCTTTAGTCTCTCAGAGTATAGAACATCTGTGCTCAAAATCAAGAAGATAAGATGGGCCTATTTCAACTCTAATTTTCCTGCTAGTTCTGCAGTGTGTTATTAGCTGGACACAGGTGGTTAGCTTACTTGCTCCATCATAACAATTAGCACCCACTAAGCACTACATGCATTCCGATTTTCTGGTTAGCTTTAAGCTAAGCTCTGAGCTAACCTTTAATATCCTACAACTGTTTCACTGACAGGCTACATGAGAGATAAAAATACCAAACTACTGTTCATTAGTGTCATTAGCAACTATGATATGGATTATAAGGATACCAGCTAGTATACAGAGTGTAAATCGGTCATTAAAAGATACATAAAGATACAGATACAAGACAGGAAGGGAAGGTTTATGGAATTATTCATAGATAAAAAAGCAACCTAGATGCTGTGGATCATAATGTGACAGTAGCATCAGGTTGAAGGCTGACTTACACAAGATATCCAGTGTTTGTAATTTAAAGGTCCACATTTAGGAGGAAAGAAAGAACCCTTCATGCCACTTCATGTGAAAACTTTAAATACAAGAAGCATGTAGGAAATGGGCCCTTTGAGGAAGATTTAGAGTTGCAGTAAAAATAGGTTCAGATATTATTATGTATACAGTTTCATATCGTAAAAACAGAACAACAAATAAACTACCCCTGAGTTAGCCATCAAATAACAATTCAAATATTTGTGCAGTGTTTAAGCATGTTCACGTGGTGTTTTACAGAAGGAGCTGGCTCAGGCAGGACTGCAGCACACTGGCCCTAATGCAGTGCAGTCTGATTCACCGCACAGAAAAAGCTTGTCCAGAGAGAGTGCAGGCGGGAGGTGGGGGTTGGAGGGGGGGATTGCCTTTGAAATTCTCCAGACAGCACCACAAATTAAGTTCACTTTTATTTGAGTGAAAAAGAGAACAGTGCAGTACCATGGAGGCTTTTCCCTGCCTCTCCGCACCAGTCAGCCGTCCACTCTCCAAACTCCCCCACCCCGTAAATCTACACTGAATCTCTCTGTTTATCGTCAGAACTCCCCCACCAGCGCCATCAACACAGTCCTGCCGGGCCTTCCCAGGGCCGTAAAGTGGTAGGGGAGCAATCATTACTCACTGTTTTGGAGCGCCGTGACCAGGAGGTTGGTTGATATTTTCCCCATGCTTTTCATTAATTGAGTATTGATGGGGATCGGAGAGCTATTATGTGCCATTGATCTGTAGTTAGTTATGCAGTTCCCTGCTGCACAGACAAAGGCTGACAAAGGAACAGTGGAAATGGGATGTTTAATGTTCACAATGTAATTCAATGTTATTGAATTAATGCTATTATGTCTGGCTTAAAAAAAACAAGTTTACTGCTCACATATCTGCCTCAGTCAAGCTACCTTTAAACAGATTCTATATTCTAGTTTACTTTGCCCAATATATTTTATCGGCTTCATTTATAAAAAGAACTTATATTTCAGAAACAGTGTATAATCCTACTCTACTAAACCAGTAGTTCCCTCCAAGACATCTTTAGACACCGCTTTCCTTCAATCATTCTGAAACCAGGCCAAAATCCGTAGTAGAATATATTATCTTACCCTCATAGATGTGAGCTGGGGGCTGTACTCGCAAGGATTCTATGGTTTACTATTAACTCCAAGACTCAAAGCAAGGTTTTTCACAATTTAAATGTTTGTGCTGTTCTATGTTGAGCGTTCCTGATGAATTGCAGATGAGTAAAACATGATGATACAGCCTCCTTCCTTCTGTAAGTGTGAGAGGGGAGAAACTCCCGCGCTTATGTTTAGTTATGGAAAACTGTGGTGTTTCAATCCATAAATGTAAATGCAGGGCCTCTCATCAGTAATGATTATGTATTATTTGGATGTAGGTTGGTGTTGAGAGGAAAGGCAAAAAAAACCTTGTCTTTCTGCTGGTGGGTAAAATCTATTGATTGAAAATTCACACAGCTCTGAAGCGATAAATATTCATTACCGAATATGATTTTGAAATGGTGATCAACATTCGGATGGATCACTTTCCTCGCCTCAACATCGATGGGCTCCAGTTCAACTCGCCTACAGTTTTGCCGAGCTTTATTTTTGCTCTGGTAGTTTGAGAATGTGGTTTGTGTGTGTGTGTGTGTGTGTGTATGTATATGTTTGTTTTTGTCCATTTTTTAGAAAAACAAGGGGGTAACCAACAAATGACCCTTACATTATAATAATTTTTCTATCTGTTTGTTTGTTTTTAAATGAAAGAGCAAATCCTCACATTTTTTAATGCTGAGGTTAAGGTTTGGTTTAGGTTTAGGGTTAGGCATAGAAACGCATTACAAATAGGTAATTAGGACATATGAAGGACGGCACGTCCTGACATTGAGTAAAAACAAACATTGTGTGTGCGTATGGTGTAGGAAGTGCAGAACAGTTAAAACCTCCCCAACTCCTTGGTGAGGACATCTCATGACAGACACTAATAAGATTCTTCTCCCCTTACGAGATTCAAAGAGAAAGATTCCCTCAATCCACGCAGGCACATTCAAAGGCGAGGGGTCCGTGCTCTGGCTCTCTCCAGTTCATTATCATTCTCAGGTTATCCGCAGCCAAGTGAATCTGGAGCGCAAATGAATTAGTGAGAATTAAGGAGCCTCGGCGGTCTGAACCCTCTCCAAATCTCGGCTAAGATGAAAGGTACACAGGCACAGTTTCATGCGTGTTGGCTCCAGGGGCTCCCAGCCCCTTCCCAAGCTTTCTGTCTCCTCCCTCTCCCTTTCTCTCTGTCTTTCTCTCTCTCTCTTTCCCTCTCTCCATCCCTCCTCTCAGAACCAGCAGCGGCAGCACAGGCGGTTAATGTTGCCTAACGTCTGCTGACCGCGGGTTGGGCCGTGAGGGAGAGAGGGCCTTTTATACGGGGCGGCAGGACTGCACCTCCGATCACTGGCGATTAATTACAGAGCGGGAGCTGTGGAGGTAGAGGTGGCCGCACATCCGCTTCCTTCCCGGCTGGCCTTCTTCTCATCTCAGCCCCTCTCAGGCAATCAAAGACCAGCTCACACCGCCCGGCTCACTGCCCTGCACCTGCCTGCCTGCTAGATGGGAGTTCAGCGGTGACATTTAGCCGTGCTGTCTGAATGCGGATTCAGCCTGTGGTACTTCCTGCTCCCCTAAACTACTGCAGCTTCTTCTTCTGCTTCACAGAGTTTCACAATGTGGAAGTACGCAATGCTCCAGGAGTCTCACAGACCCACATAAAGTCATAGAGTGCAGCCTATGTTAAAGAGTGATATAGTGCAACCTAATGCAAAGTGTCATAAAGTACCACTTCATGCCAAGAGTCATAATTTGCAACCTAACCCAAAGAATCAAACAATGCAATGAGTCATATGTTGCAACCTAATGCAGTGAGTCACACGGTAGTCTCATGAAAAGTGTCATGTGGTTCAACCATCAGTCATACATATTACAATTTACACTTTCAACAATAAATTTGAAATGCCATAAAAGAACCTTTCAAAGAACTTTTGTTCCCCCAACCAGAACTTTTCTAAGCCTTATCATAAATATACTTAATAAAAGAGCTTGATGTAGCATTTCATATTTAAGTAAAAATGTACTGTTCACTCCCTAGTCCATATATAAAGTCTGATTAGAATTAATTGTATTTTGATGTCACAAAACCCAATGCATTGACTTTTATCCTCTTGGTCTTTCTACAACAGTTTAGCTCCACCCGTTCAGTTGGAATTATAAAGAGCGCTTCAGCCTTGACTGCTTTCTAAGTGAGGCGCATTAGAGGGCAGCTAATTAGAACAGAGTGCATTTAGATTTATCAGTCTTAAAGGCACAGAGTCCAGAACTGCTTGTTTAATTGTAATGGACATGTTAAAATATTTTTGGTATATAAAACCACACAAACATTTAAATTAATCTCAGACAAAAGTACAGTGTAAAGGACCTTCACATGATGTAAAACTTCTATACCAATTTAATTTATAGTTAAGAACTGTACAAAAAGATGCATTTTGGAACCTTATCAGGCTGAAGCAAAGAATCAGCCAACCTTTGTACACTCAACATCTCTTTTTCTAGTAGAGTGGATATTCCAAAACACACTTAAAAGTATTGGGCAGTCCTTATATGTTTTTCTTAAGTGATTTCATATGATGCACAGACAGAGTGATGGTACAGGTCCTTTGTATTTCTCAATATTTTGTGCTTGAGTGTTTGAATAACGGCGTTGACCTTGAGACACGAGTGCCTTCTGATCTCCAAAACCAAGCTTCAAAATTAAACGAAGCTCTTCACACTGTACACCTTACCACACATGCAGTGCCTGTCGATGTATAGATTCTTCTGCTGCTTTGTCTTCATGCCCACTGCAGATGTCCTGTGTGTGCGTGCAACTTTTTGTGTCTGTCAGGCATAATAAAGGAGAAAAAACACTGAAGAAAGTGTCTGGACTTGTCTTTTTTTTCCCCCTCCCTCTTTGTACCACCCCCCTCCACCCCCCGTCCCTCTCTTCTGCCAGCCCAGCTTTGCAACAGACTGCCGCGTCGGCCTTTCTCCCTGAGCTCATTCACCATCACACACTGCCCTTGTGCTGGACATCAAATGACCAGTCAAACCCCCCGAGGAGCGCTCGAGTTTCAGCCTCCTCGTTTCAGCGGCCGGCTGCTCTCTCTGTCCCCCGGCCCGCTCTCGTGCCCAGACGTGGGACATCTGCCTGTCTGTGAGAGAGAAAGAACCACTCACTGGCCACTCTGTCCATCTGTCAGTGGATCATATTGTCCTGTCACGTCATCTACAGCTTATTATTCCATCCAAAACAACAGAGAGAGAGAGAGAAAGAGAGAGAGTGCGGGAGCGAAACGTTTAGATGGATTTCAGATGCTTTTTTGGTTCTGCCAGATTGCCCTGCAGATACATGTAACGGGCTTTCACGGGTTTATCCGCCAATGTTTATGCTGTAATGATTATCACATAATCTAATTACATGTGCATTCCACAAACCCCCGGCCAGTCGATTTGAGCCACGGTAATCAATAGAGAGGAATTTGCATAAAAATCTATTTTGAGGCCACGGCAGTGTACAGCAAGAGAAGAAAAGTGAGCTCGCTGGTCTGGGCAGCCTAGATGATCGGCATTATTAAAAAGAAGGGTATCAAAAAGGGTTCTGTGAAGTGAAGCCATAGGAAAACTGCTTGTAGTGCCATAAAAAATGTAAAGTATGAATAAAATAAAATAAAAAACTCCACATAAATTATAGGTTCTAAAGAGTTTCTTAGAATCGTGCACCCAAGTCAAGAACCATTTAGGAATCTCTGGGCTGGTTTCCCAAACCCAGATTAGGCCTTATCTTAAAGCTGATTCACCATTGACACTGCAATTTAGTCCCTAGGCTTTGTCCTTGTTTGGGAAACCTGCCATTTATTTTAAAAAATCGGTTGGGTTTACATGAGCTGTTGCCAAGCTGTTTCATTCATGACTAATTTCTGTTGATGTTTAAGTGAACCAGCCCGCGTGATTCTTTAATAGCCTGTGTGCTGGTGGAAGGACCGTCTCAGGAATAGCAAGGAAAGGGCACTACATCTACAGATTTACAAAACAAGAGTTTAGCTTCCCTCATAAAGCCTCGTCTGTTTTCTTCACCAGAGGCACGGCTACACGCATGTTTTCTGTGTGTGTATGTGTGTGTGTGAGTGTTACCGTGTGTAAACTGTAGACTGTAAGATAGTTCTCCAGTAAGTGATCTTGCAGGGCTGGCTGTTGGCTGGAAGCCCACATGCGTGTTGCAGCGTGGGTCCCCTGCTCTGGCTGCTCCGTGCCTCCTGCTCAGAGCGTGGGGTGAAGGAGAAACGATCACACTCTCCTTGTCAGCTGCAAGGGTAATTACTGCTGGCTGAAATTACTCAACATTTGTTTATTAGCTCCCCAGAGCCCACTGTAAATAGATTGTCCGTTATAGTCGGATCGCATTAGAGCGCGAGCCACTCCTCAGAAGCCCCCCTGCCTCCTGTTCGCTGGGAGCCGTTCTGCTGCTGCTCACTTATTGAACACTCGGCATCCAGCAGCCATGTCCGACATGATTGCTTTCCATTAGCTACGTTGGGCCTAATACGTCATTCCATGCGCTTAAATCATTGCCGCACATCAACTTCATTAGGAGCACTGAGGGGGCTGAGAAAGACTCAGCTAAAGCAAATTAGCAGGAGAGAGGAGAGCATGTTCCGAGAGAGATTTAGACTGAAATCAAAGAGGGGAATTCTTCAGAAAGTGTTTAGCTCAGCTTCAAAGCGAAAAGGTTATGGCCGCTGTGTGAGAGCCACTGTCTTCCCATCACTCTTTTTTTGTCCTTTCTAATGTTGCCTTAATTCAGAAGCTATTCAGTGATTGTAGTTCTCAGAAAGAAAACATTCCTGCATATTTTCTACCAGCTAATGGTTATGGGCGCTCTGGAGGGGGCTGTGTGTTTGTGTGTTGGGTGATGAAGGGATGAGAGGAGTCAAGGTCTGTGCCTGTATTCATTTTGTTGGATAGTTCCTGTCAAAGATGACATTCTGAAACACTTGACCCACAAAAATGAATTCTCGGCCAGAGCCCAGTGACAGCGGCGGCCAATTCATTCTCCTAAAACGTGCAGAGATAAAAAGTGAGGGAATGCAATAGTCCTGTCAAAGGAAGAGCAAAGGAGGAGGGGGAGAGGGAGAGCGAGGGAGAGATGAGCAGGGGAGTAAATCTTTGTTTGAAGGTGTGAAAGCCATACATAAGTAGCGCTTTATAAGGAAATGGCTAGAGCAGCAGAGACAAACTGATACAGCATCCAGTTTGATGATGAAGAGGGGGATATTGTTGGAGTTTATGGAGGGGGACATTTAGCAGTGAAAACGCACTAAAACATGTGTAGTGGAGTTGGTGACAGGGTGAGACATACTATGTGGAAGGCAGAATAATAAAAGCCAACCTCTCCCCTCCTCCCAGTCGTTCCTCTCTCCATCCCTCGCTGTGCCTCCTGTACCGCTCTAATAACAGCCACCACTGTGCAGCCTGTGTGCAAATAGGGGCCTGGAGCTTCTGGACATCTATCACTGCTCTCCCGAGCCACATTACGCCAACCTAATGGCCACTCTCCGCTTCATTATGAAATTAATTTCCAGTGTTTTCTGAAGTGATTTCATCTGTAATGTCACCGAGCCTTGCTGCTTCGGAGACAACATGTTTTCAACCTTTGCCTGAATTGCTATTCTTTACAGTGGCCCCCGCTCTGCAGCTCCAGAGAGGCCAAAATACTGAACTTCTCAACAAAGCCCATCACAAAGCCACTCCTCTTCTCTTTTGTATTATTTCTTTCTTCTCTCTTCCTTTCTCCCCTGCCTTCCTCCTTTTTCTTCTCCTTTTCTCCCTTTAATATCCACCCCTTCACTCCTTCATCCTTGTCTTACCATTAATCCCTCTCTAATCTCCTTTCTTCTCTTTCATTTCCTTTCTTACCTTTCCTCTCTTTTCTTCTTTTCTGCTCTCCTTTCCTCAGACACCCTCTACTCGGTTTTCCTCTCCTTTCAACTCTACTTCTCATTTCTCATTTTCCATCTACTCCTCCTTTCTCCCATTCTCTCCTCATCTCTCATCCTCATTCTCTCCCTTCCTATTTTGCTTCTTTCTACACTTCACTTTTCCTGTCCCCTCCTTCCACTTCTCTTCCTATTTCTTCTCTTCCCCCTTTCTTTCTTTTCTTTTCATTCTCCTCCCTTCCCATCTCCTCTCTTCTCTTCTCTTCTCTTCTCCCCTCCTCTCCTCCCCTCCTCTTTCCTCTCCTCTCCTGTCCTCTCTCCCCCTCTCCTCTCCTCCCCTCCCCTCTCCCCCTTCCTCTCCCCTCCTCTCCTCTCCTTCCCATCTCCTCTTCTCTCTTCTCTTCACCCCTCCTCTCCTCTCCTCTCCTCCTCTTTCCTCTCCTCTCCTCTCCCATCGTCTCCTCTCCTGTCCTCTCTCCCCTCCTCTCCTCTCCTCCCCTCTCCCCCCTTCCTCTCCCCTCCTCTCCTCTCTTTTCCTCTCCTCTCCTCCCTTCTTCTCCAGAGCCTGGGCACTACTGCCAGCTCTCCGCTCATCTGATCAGATCAGCAGATGGTCAGTTGCGCTCGAGGTCTGAGGAACAAGCTACCACGCAAACATTAGATGTCATTTTGCATTTTTAAATACACATGCCCCCCTCCTGCCCACTCCCACCTGCAGAATGTCAGAGTCAGATAGCGAGGAACAGCAGCCACGGGTGCACAGCCCCCTATAATAGATTTATTTTGAAATGCCATCTTACAAAGAGCATGGGAGAACCTGTGCTAAATGAGGACAGATAAGCAAATCAGAATCAGTCATGTGTTTGAGTATACGCAGGCAGCTTTGCAGAATGCACAAGTAGTCATTCTCATGCCGAGGTATCTATTGTGTTGAAGTAAATTCATATTCACGTGCATGGAAAGTGTATGTCACTTTTCTGACATTTTATGTCACATGTTAGAAACCCCTCTATCACAGAGCTTGAGGATCAAGTAAATTTGAGTTTGACATTTACAGTACATTGGGAGCTATTAACAGATTTTATTAAAAGTTTTAACACAAACATTAAAAACCCTAATGTTTTTAATGCTGAAACTTGTGACATGCAAGCATCCATGCATGCATGCTTCTGTGTGTGTGTGTGTGTGTGTGTGTGTGTGTGTGTGTGTGTGTGTGTTTGATATGCTGCCCTCATGCAGGGGGGCCAGCAGGGATGTTTCACTGTCAGTGGATCCTGTCAGCTCTGCAGCCTGTCCTGTGATGTTTTCTCTCCTTTTTTTCTTTCTTATACTCTTCAACACTTTGTATGATAACCTTTTCTTTACCGAGTAACCCTTTCAGCTTCATCAAATCACAAAACCCCAAATATATATATTTTTTAAATCAAGAAAATCATGACTATTCTTTAAAAAAAAATCTCGCATCTGTCTACTCGCCTCTGAATTTAAACACACGGGTCACGTTCACAACACACACTCCGAAACCTGCCAACATATCAGCCTGCTTTGTCGCGCTTCTCCGCTTCAAGTATTTTGGCAATAATATAGATCACAGCATCTTTCATAGCAGCATCTTAAAACCTCAAATAAGAAATCAATTGTGAGAAAGGGAGAGGTTTGAAACAGCCCTTAGCCCTTAAAATAACACTACGGATAAAAGAGCGCGAGAACGAGAGCAGTCAAAGCCAAATGAACGAAAAGAAAAAAAAAATCCTTTTTTTCTAAAAGCCCAAACTGGGAGATGTGTGTTGGTAGGGGAGGGGGGGGGGTCAGAATTGAACAGCCGTCACTCTCTGTAAGGAATTCCATTCATCTAACGAGACTCCTCCAAGTAGATGCGAGAAGAGCAGGATTCTGACACGCGTGCAGCGCGATGATAATTGCCTTTAAAGACAGAGGAAGGGAGAAAAGAGGGGAGCGGAAGGAAGATAAAAGATACGCACTAAAGAACACATTAGGCTGAGGGAGGGGCGCTAGGCCGCAGAGGCTGCTCGTATAAATAGTCATGAAATGAGAAGTTTCTGTGGATTGAAGTCGGAGAGCAATACTCTAGGAGAGGCCAGCAGGCCAGACCAAATAATCCTTGACTTAGCGTCCCATTCTGAATCCCATATTAGCTACAGAGATTTTAATGTAAATATGCCATTACGCTGTCATTACAGTGATCAGTCCGTGTGCCGCACAGGTCAGCGCAGCCACTGTTAATTTTGCAGGCAAAAGCTTTTTTTCTCTCTCTCTCTTGAAATGTTAATAACTTTCTATTAGTTAATGTAGCGTGACTAAAATTCAAATTAGACATAATTTATTTTAATATCTGTGACTAGCTAGCCTGACCATTTAGCAATGGTCTCCCGCAGAATACAAGATTGTAAATTGGAGTAATTTGCATTGGATGGTTGAGGCCTGCCTTGTCTCTGGGCTTTGCTATTGTGAAGTCAGGGACGATTCATTTCTCCTCCATGAGGTACAAGTGTTCTGAATTGAATAAAGCCAACCATCACAATTAATATACACTGTTATGAGAGGGCTAGAAATACTGTGACGTTTTGGGGTGGATGATGACACTGGAAGATTGCTCTGAAAACTCAGGGTGACTGGTACATGAAAATACTCATTTTACATTTTATGTTTTTGCAGATTACATGACATGCGATCCTCTCAAATCACGAGGCATTAAAAATGATCCGTGCCCGTGTACTGATATACCATGTTTTATACCATATATGTTTTATACCATATATGTTATATACCACATAATGTGTTATCGGCATCTCAAAAAAGGAAGTAATGTTTTTTTATATCATATATGTGTGACTGATCTAATTTCAGAAGCATCTTTTAATACAAGTGATTATAAGCAGATTATGAACAGATGTTCTTACCATTTACAAATATATGTAGTTGCTAATGTCACTCTGCATTTGGTTGCTGTTGGAATAGTACCTTGACTCTCGAAAATGTGAAATTCACAAGACATGAAAAAAAGTGTTAAACTTTCATGTAAGTTTCATGTAGGTGTAAAAAGATGGGATATCAGGTCATTTTGGACCATTTCTATTAATCCCTTTGTAATAAAACTTTATAACAAGTTTTTTTTTTCTGACAGCAATGATTTTTGAATTTTGTTTTTTGTTTATTTGTTTATTATTCAGGTCAGTGACTGTTTGTTCTTTTTCTGAAGGGGATGGGGGATCCAGCTGATTGAAAACAGCTGGGCAGGTTGAGAATCCCGCCTACTTCAGACAGAGCTGGCTAAGACTTGACAATGCCCTCTGAGTGACAGCTCTGACCTCCTCTGGTATGTGAGTGTGTGTGTGTGTGTGTGTGTGTGTGTAGCTACAAGAAGCAGAGCAGCCTATGAAGGACCTCCAGAGTGCAGGATGGTACCAGTCTCCCATAATAAACTGCAGGATTACCCCACATCTCCTCTCTAATCATCTCTGTAGAAAAAAAGCAGAGAGATTTTCCCTTCAAAACTCCACTGCACACAAACTGTTGAGAGGTAAAGGAATTGGAAATGAAACGTTTCATTAATATTAAATTAAAGTACTATGAAGATGTGCATCTGTGACAGCATACAAGATACATATCCTACATTTCTCTTTACTTTATGTTTACATAGTCATTAATCATTTTTTTCCCTCTTTATCTCTTAAAAGTTAAAGAAGCTGTTTATGTCGCTGTGCCTTTAAGATGTGTAAATAAGTTCTACTCTGACTGCCTACCTAGCATCATGCCCCATTCAAAAAGAAGTCCTGGCAAAATATTTGTAACTTTAACATGAAAGCATGAAATATAACAATGCATTAAATTAAACACACTGCCAAGAAAGGAACAGTTTCAAAACCTCATCTAATAGACAACAAAGACTTTTGCTCAGGACTGTATATTTTGAAAATATTTTATTAAGTTTATCTAGGGACAAACATTGCAAATCAGCATTATTTATATTTGGCACCAGAGTACTCCTAAATAGAGCACAGAATTCGGTATGCTTGTGTTTCTATTAAATCCTTATATTAAAGGAATTGACTACTGTAATAGTCAATTCTTAACATCATGTTCAAAAAGAGTGCTTTCCTTTCCCCCAGATGGTTGCAATGCATTGATTGACTGAAAAAGCAGCTGCTCCAAGGCTTTGTTAGCTTGCTTTGACCAAATAGTTTGTCTCTGTAAGTGATTTCAGATGCCTCTCTGGGAAAGCTGAGCTAAAGAATGAGAAGGGCCCTTTAAATTTTACCTGACAGCTGCAGGCTTAAGCAGACCTGGGGCGTGTACACACACACACACACAAACATGCACCCACATATAGAATACTTCCCTATGCTTGCACCCATACGTAAACAAAATGAAGAATCAGAAAACATTATTTAGCTTCTTGCTAAACTAAAAGCAGTAGTCCAGGTGAGTCACCACTCAAATAATAAAAAGTATTTGCAGTGTTTCTTCTTAACTATGTCTGGCATCCATGATTACCCACAGAAAAGGGAGAATGGACAATGTGTGTGTCTAAAGAGAGGTGCTGTTTTGTGTATCTATCTATCTATACACACATACAGTGTTGTGCCAGTTCACACTGAAAAAGAACTAGTTCAAAATACAGTTCATTCAATAGTTCATTTTTTAAAAATTTTAACGAAGTTCACAGCTCACAAATGAACTCATTCACGTTTGGGTTTTTTTTTTTACATTTTCAATACAACGTCCTTCTATCTGAACCTCCTTCAATCTTCTCCTTCTATCTGTAATATC
>JBBPCY010000002.1:17773990-17787593 GCA_037974405.1 Brachyalestes nurse | reverse complement strand
AAAGCATTCATATTTGCCAAGTTGGGCTAAAATATGAGGCTACAGATGATGATAATAAACTAAGAGCTGTTTGGGAGTCGAAAGAACCTGCTCTTCTTTGGGAGTCGTGCCACAAGAGCCGGCTCTCTGAAAAGAGCCGAACTTCTCATCACTATCCTGCGAACATACAGTGTGAACTGCGTTCAGTCTCGCGAGAGAGAACGTCACTTACTGTTACGTTCATAATTTGTAAACCGACTCGTTCAGTTCAGCGTTCACGAAAAATAGGAACGTGTTCAATGAATGCTGTTCATTGAACACGTTCAGGCACAACACTGCACACATATATACCTTTATACATGCCATTCATTGTAGGCATAAGATTTTTTTTCCCCCATCACAAAACAAATCTGCATTGCTATTAATATTAATGACTATGCTAATGAGTTAAGCTTGATGTGAGGGGGGGGGCACTTATTCATATTAGATTCATTAATGTAATGAATTCATGGAATTATCAGATAGTATGTTCCAGCGTCCTTGCTAGGCAGTGAGGGTTTTAAGACTAAATATATGGGAAGATAGGAGAGCCTAAGCTTTGATAATCTGCGCCGGTGTGTAACGTCTAAAGTGCACTTCGAAAAGATTTAAGAGCGCGCCTAATGTTAAACATTAAACACAACAGGCAGAAATTGAGTTCATTTGCATCAACCTCCTCTTTTCAGATGAGCTAAACTGCTTACCATTCAAAGATATCGCTCCAACAGGCCCCAAATAGGAGGGTGAAACCAATTTAACTACTGGCCACCAAAGTCGTTAGCGGAATGATCTATGTTGAGATTCTCTGAGTGTAAGCTTCTTATCAAGACCGCTGTGAAACACACGCCATTCCGTTCCTCCCCTCAGAAATTCAGAGATATAGAAATACAATGCATTTGACATTTTAAAGCTTTGGCTTTACTTGTTAATTACAAACTCATTTCAAACTGAACTTGGGGAACTTAATAAGTGCGTATTTGGGCTGGAGAGTGTTCTTAGCTGTGATGAGGGGGAGAAAAAAGGATCTTGGTGCCTGCTTTTCACATGAGCTTGACTAAAGGTCTGGAATTCTGGGTCATTTTATTTAACTCCTAATCAGGAGCTATTCCAGGTGGGTTCCTCTTAAGGTGATTTATAGCTTTCATATTGCTGCTTAATTTCTATGCGGCGTGAATTCATGCTCTTTTCATTTACGTTAATATCACAGAACTCGTGCTGCATTATCTCCCACCATTAAACAAAACGTGCAGCAAAGGCGCTTTGGTAAATTGACTGAGAGTTAGGCTGTGGAAATCACGTTTGCAGCAGGCTAAGGGCATCCTGACCAGCTTCTCTCATGCGGGACACTCATTATTTTTTGCACTATCCCACCAACAGGCAATTAACACACCATCCCAGACCATGCGTGAGTAATCAGATTGTGGTTTAAAAAAAAAAGAAAAAAATCCTGAAATTTCACTACCCATTTTTCAGAAAGGCTCTAGAGATTTAGAAGCGAATATGAATGATGTGAAATTTTATATAATAAATAAATTAGATTAAAATATAGTTTATATCACCACAAACAAAACACTACTCTTAAGAATAACAAAATATTTATAAACCTACTTTAATCTACAGTAAATTGAGTTGTTGCTTGTCTACAAAGACATAAATGGTCTAACACATGTAACCACCATGTCTGAGAGCAGCAGATACACACTCACCTTAATTAGAGGGACCGCACATTTTACTACCTTTAGCAAATTAAGATATCTAGAAATGGATCTTCTGACTGAATCAAGCTAAGTGCTATGTTCATAAATGTCTAATTAACAGAGTTCCCTCCTGTGGTTTTTCAAGCTGCTGTCAGATGTGGTGGTCTGGCTCCGCTAGCCCCTCCCATAAAGCCCACGGCTAGTGCTTCTGGACACTATAATTTTACTGCCATGTTCTCTACTGCCCCCACCCCCCACCCCTTCACTAATGACTGGTGGAGCTAACCAATCAATTGTGTTGCTATTAACATTTTAATATCAGCAAACGTTACTCAGTCAAATGAAACAAAAATACCCTTTTTACTAATGGTAGGCCTGTTAAAAAGTTAAAAATCAATTGTCATCTTCACAAATAAGCCTCCCGCCTCCAACCACCACCCACCCACCCACTCTACACACACATACCGCCCGCCCCCACACACACACACAAACCTACCTATTAAATGTTTTGTAACCCCCCTGTGGAGATTATTTAATATAGAGTCACAAAACATATACTTTTTATTTTTGCTCCCCCCCAAAAAAAGTCTACTAAAGTCCATTAACCATTCACACATTTATTTAATGTCATTGCATGTGTGTGTGTGCACGCATGATAGTGAACAGGTATGTGAATGCATTACATAAAATAACGCCTTATAAATATGAAATACATGATGTTTATGATGTTTATGTTCACATTAAGGTTCTAATGAAAGTGACGTTTATTTTGCAGTGATTTACTTCCTCGGTTAATGATGTGGTAATGTGTTCTGGGCAATGAGGTGCATGTGAATTGTTTAGAGATGTATAGAACTGGCTTGTTTTGATTGAATAAAGAATGTGACAGTGTTAATCTGACAGTGTTCTTCACGTGGTGCAGACGGCTTATTGCTGATTGCTGCATGTTTGTTCTTTATTAAGATACATATTGTGGAGTTTAGCTCTCAGTAACAACCCCCCCCTCCAACACACACACACACACACACACACACACACACACACACACTGTGTCTGCTCTAAACGGCTCGGTTCCGCAGGCGCTGCGCGAGAGGCGCTCCTTCTTGAAGATGGATGTGCGGCCCCTCCGCGTGCTGTTTATTTAAAGCAGGGCTGCTGCTGCTGAAGGATAATTCCGGGCAGCGGTTGGTACCCGGTTGAGGGGGGAGTGGAGGACCACCGCCGGGTGCGTGACACTGATGGAGCGCGCAGTCCCGCGCTGCCAGATTCATCTTTAGTGGAGAGAGGAGGAGACACGCGCACCCGCAGCGGCTCGAGAGCGAGACTGGGTGAGCAGCGACTAACAAAGTGTTTTACTCATTTTGAGCCATCGTCCCGTGTGCAGCAAACCAACCAGGGGTTCAGGCTTTAGCCTGTCCTGGTGTAGGAATTACACTAATGCACTGGAACATTCACCCCCCAAACACACACACCCCACCCCGTGCAGGACCAGTGTATATATGCACCTAAACAAAAATGACTTAGGTTCAATGCTCGAGTTTTTTTTCCGTAGACAGGTAATTTGGGTTATATGCTCACTATGAGCGCGAATACAATCTCAAATAATTATAATAATAATCATTATTATTATTATTATTTAGTGTGTCCTGGTGTGGGAATTACACGAATGCACAATGCTCAAATAAAGTTTTTTTGTCCATTTGTATTTTGACACATGAGTTTTATGTGCATCATGACTAAACACAGTCTCAAAATATTTTTTTTATTAAACTATTTATTACTAAATTTATTGAATGACACATTTTAACCAACTGCTCAACTTGATTCAAAACTGAATTTGCCCTGATGTCAAAACAAAGCCAGTTAGTCAGTCTACCTACAACTGTCTTCACTGATAGCTAATATTTGTTAAGTAAAAGCAACAAGCCATCATGCCAGGCACAGTGCAGAAGTACTATTTTACACCATTCTTTATAGTCAGTATCAGATAAAAATAGTTAACGCTGAACATTAACAGGGTAGGGTCATTCAAAACTGCCTGAAAATGCTTGGCAAATAATCACAGCAGACACCAAACATTCAGATTCAAAGTTGATGTTAGATAAAACTAACAGATTATGGGCTATTAAAGACACCATCAATTAACGTCAAAAGCCTGTTTCCCCACTAGATATGGACGAGAGTTGTTGTGTAAAACCACTGTATAATCACTTTTTACAGCCTTTTCCCCCAGGTTTTAGATGTTGACGTGCATGATGTATCGTCTGTCTTTTGGGTTTATACTGTTGGGTTGTTAGTTCACAGCAATCTTAATGCTACAATATCAAAATCAGGAGCTTAATTTAATTACATGTACCATTATCAGGTAACATCCTGCAGTGCACTTCAAAATGAAGGGAATAATGTGGGCCCAGAAATGCTTTGCAAATCAAACCCAGTGATCACTAACAGCAACACAAAATAAATCTCAGAATAGCTGCCAGCAATGTTTGTGTATAATCTTATTAGTAGTACACAAACATTTTTAAATATAATCCATGTTTTGGTGTTTTAACTGTGACAATATGTAATATGCTGACAGATGTTATTTTAGCAGCCAGTTGTCCAGTCAAGTGTTACTAGCACTAGTCCTAGTGACTAGTAAAGTGATCACGTCAGTCTTGTTACACATAATTAATGGACAGTGTATGCAGTAAGAGGTTAGTGTCTGGAGCACATTATATTACATGCTCATATTATTCAAAATTTTATTCTATGAATGCTGTAATGGAGTTTGTAACAGACAGAGCCTTCAAACCCACATGAGACAGTGGAGAAACAAGGCCGACGAGAGTTCCCAGTTCTATAACATAGCTGACTCCTCGCTCTGTCGCTGGGCTGTTAACGCCAGTCACGCTGTTTGCCTGTTGCTGTTAGGCTTTCAGCAGGGGCAGCTCTAGCCCTGGGCCAACTTGGGCATGAGAAGAAGGCCAAGCTTTGGAGTGGGGATGACGTTAGGAAGTGCATATGTATGTATTTAAACTGCCCTCTGCTGTTCACAATCTCAATGACAAGACAAAAGAGTGGGAACAAAAGGAAAACCAGAGAGCTGTTGTTTCATGTGCCTGTGTAAGGTGACTAACCCTCCTCCAGACAAATAAACCGGCTCACACAGATGAGAGAATGCTGCCATGCGGTCAGCTCTATAAACTAAAAAACAGCTCTGAACTTGGAATCCACTCTTATGTTTCATATTTTACACGTTTAATGCAATGTTGAGAAAACAAAAATGAAGGCCAAAGCATCCAGAGGTATCCATGTACAGGCAGGCCTAATAGAATATGCATTCAATTATAGTTTATTATAAATAATCTATAAAATTACCATTATGGTAAAATTACCCCTGCAGAATGAACCTTATAGTAAGCTATGTTTGTGTAGCATACTCTTTAACCCAGCACTGTGTTTTTGCAGTGTGCTCTATAACACAGTGCAGTTCTCTCTGTAATACAGCATTAGGGCTATGCAGAATGCTCTGTAACAAAGTACTGTTTAACCATTATGCTCTGTCTACACCTGTTTCTTTACATGCAGTTTAGTACTATTTATGCAGTGTTTTGTCTGTACTGCGTTACTGTATTTGTAGAGTATGCTTTTTATATAATGTGGCATATATTTTTGCAACATGCTCTGTATACTATGTGGTCGCATTGTCCTTTTATCCACATGTCTCTTATCCACATGCTTGATTAAACCTTAAAATGATCATTTTCAATATTGTTTGTTTTTTTTAAAATACATAAAACCTGCAGCTGTAGAGAAATGTTTTACTGTTTTCACAGATTTATAATGCAGGGCATGCCTCCATGCACACAGATGCATCCATGAAGCCAAGATAATTCTTAGGAAATATTTGGCCAATTGATGCTCATGAATTTACAGAGCAGAGAAATGTTTCTGGTGCTATTTTTCCTCCCCTGTAGCAATGTAGCGGCTGCGTTAAGCACCTGTGGTATTGTGCAATGTAGACTGTAGGATAAAAGTGCTATTACTGATAGGGCTGATTGTAAACACAGGGATCAGGATTTCTCTCTGTGTAGTGGACAGCAGCCTCAGGCCACTTTATGTCTGTAGAATATTATACTCTTACAAGCGCACACTATGAGCTTCCCTCAAGGACACAAACACAGACATGTTTCTCTCCAGTGGACAGTGGAACTGCATCATTATAGTTCAACTATATTATTTAATGCTTTTCTTTTCAAAACGTTCTGGCATGTGACATTGTGATAGGTTTAGATTAAAAGGTGCATAGGCTGGTCTTTTGTTGCCACCTTCATCTTAGCTGGGGTTATTACCTCCTCCTTGAAGCTACAAATTTGACCCTAATAGACCTTTTTTTCTGACAATTAAATTATTATTGTGCTGTTCATAAATGTGCGCATAGAATTTTAATTAGGGTCTAGGTTTGCAGTTGTTCCATATGCTAACTAGGACAGCCGCGCCCCCCCTCCACCCCCAGCCATTACCATATCATCTGAATTCAGTTACCTGACACAACTGGGGGGAGATGCATGGGGACGATGCGTCAACTTCATGTATACATTGACATGAGAAATCAGCTGCACTCAAAGTCAAGTGGATCTTAATATGTCTAGAGCCTGGCTGCTTTACTTCACAAAGCTTGGCTGTTTTAATATGATGGCTCCTTTAACTGGAGACCCTCTTTAAAGAGGAAATTGTGGTTTTTAACCTCAGAATATTATCTTCTCTCTTCTTCTGTTCTTTGTGCAGACTGCGCGCTAGAGTCTGGGAGGAACTTGGCATAGCCCATACAGTGCGGTCTCTGATAATCCTAACTCTTTAAGCGCTGATAAGGCGAGCAATTTAATGTAATTATAAACTGGGTGGCACAAATTGTGCTACAGTATCTTTAAATGGCGTAATGTAGTGAAGTACACTGGTGATGGGAATCGCGCTCAGAGTCTGCTCACAATTACCTCCTGGATGACAATACGGCTGTAGAACTAATTTTGCTCAAAATTTGACATTATCAACATAATTGGCTCTTACTGAAAGCTTGCGTGACACATTCATCAAATCGCTGCCTGTAAATACGGCCACAGAACGCATTAAGAGGCAAGGCAAACACCACTCATCTCCGCAATAAATGCTGTTGACTAACACTATCATTACCTCCAAGCTTAATTACTTTTTGCTTTTTTGATTTAATTGCTTCAATAAAAAGATTCTGTAATGCATTTTTAATTACACTGTCTAAGTGACCTATGTAGAGAGAATTTTACAACAGTAAGCCAATAATTAGCCTGTCACACAGCAGTTAGTGGGTATTGTCTGCTTGTCCTCTTCCTGGCCTTCGTTTGGCATGACCAGCAATCGGAGCCTGTTGTATTTTAGCTACTGTGTCGTTTTTTAAAAAAAGAGTCCGACAATAAGTGCAGTATGAGAAGATATGGGCTGTCTAATTTGGGTTGGTGTCAGCTATTCAGGGCCTCCGGTGTGGGAGAGCCTCTCTAGGGATCAGTGGTGACAGCAAAGGCACCCGAACTCCAACAGACCTCGGTTTGAACTGTATCCTCACTCACACTTTCAGAGAGCTCAAACTTTGAGGAAAAAAATCCATGTTTTAGAACTACTCTAAAATTCTCAATAATCTAATTTTGGTAGTGTTCCTTGTGGCGTTCCAGTTCTATGATCTTTGTTTGGCAGGCGTTTAGTCTTGGAATGAAGAAACACTTATTTTCAGAGCTGGGGAATAGCAAAGTACATGAAGATGCAGAAATGGAAAGTGTATTTCACTACAGTAAACGGGGATAAATATTAATAAGATCGCTAACATATTGAAGAGTTTGATGACAAGACAAGATGACAAAGAAGACAAGGGCACAGCCTCGCCTCCACAACCTACTAGTATCGCTACATTAGGTGAATATTTCCTGCGACTGTAAACAGAGCATCAAATGACCCGCTGCTTGTCGACATTATGTAAGTTTTGTCTTGTGGGTTTCAAGCATTTTCCTTTACCACTATCTACCTGAAGTAGGCTGTGGAGGTCATTAGGTTACAGATTACATTTTAACAGTGGTGAAACATGACTATTACAATTAGGCCTTCTGTTTATCCTGCAAATGACTGAAAAACAGATCTATGATAAGGCTAATTTCTGATGGTATCTGTATGGGACTCTAGTAGTAAGTTAACAGTAAGCTAACAGCATTGCACATTAATAGTTTTTGGCCATCTTATTTCACTTTGTATGAAGCATTTCTAGAGTGACTTCTGGAGTCTGGGCATAGGCCTGCCACTGTTTAATTCATACGAATCAAACATGATTATATTGAATAAAACTGAATGAATTTTGTTTTTAGTTCCCTGAAATCGCTAGGCCCTAAGGGTTCCCCTCTACATTTTCAACACATGTTTCAGACTGGAATACATTACAAGTTAGTCTCTCTGTTAAGTTTGTGCTCATATTTGAAATGAATCATTATGTTGTTATTAATTCACATTCAGTGGAGTTTTACTGAGTACCCTGATCAAACAAAGGTTGAAAAAAATAACACATTCACCATGAGCTGGTATTCTGAGCACTTCGATTTCAGGATGGTTTGCAGCTATTGCATACTTGTTGGCTGGGCACAGCTTTTCCAAATGAAGAACAGCGTATGAGAATATAAGTACCAAAAAACAGGTGAAGCCCAGTATTAAGCAACTGTGGTGCACAACATAGAGTCAACCTTCAAAAAATCAAAGCAAATGAAAAAATCATGATAGTAAACAGATAGTAAAGACACAAAACACATGCCCATTTCTAGCTTTGCCCCCTCAGTGACTTGTATGTGCTTCAAAGACAGTCGCATCTCATCATTCTTCATTTTCAAGCTGCTTCGAACTACTTCAAATTAACGTGCATCACTGATCAAACACACACACACACACACACACACACACACACACACACACGTACACCCACTCATACTCAAACACACATTGATGTGGCCACAGCAAGCTGACCCTCACAGCCCCATATCCCTGAGTATGATTGGTGATATAATAAATAAATCACTAAGGGGGGGGGGGGGTTCAGTGCTGAGAAACAATGGGTTGTGCTCCTGCTGATGTACTGACTATTCATGAAATAGTCTCAGATCAGTGCACACAATCTCTACAGAGCAGAGCTGCAATAGAGTACCATGTCAGCACATAAGCCAGCTTCCGTTTGTTTGTGTGTGTGGAGTGAGTATAAATGCAGTGATATTTGTGATATTTCTCAAAGCTCTACTTCACCAGTAGTCTCCTAGTTGAGGGTGAAGTCCCAAGTTGGGAAGGGAGCCTCTTGGATGCTTTTAAGTTTTAAAATGAGTGGCCATATCAACCCTCGTCTTGCCCTGCACCCAACACAACACACGCTGCCTATATCAGAAATGTTCTCTCTGTCTCACAGATACACACACAAACACACAGACACATAATGTATATCCTTCTATGTTAAAACCTCTTAAACTGCAGGCCTACAATTCAGGGAATATTACTGATTTGGTTACTCTTATGAGTCTGAGATGTAGATTAAATGAAACTAATATAAAATATGAGAGTGGTGACTAGAAGGGCCATTTACAGGCTGTTCAGTTTAAAAGAGAATTTTACAGTTTTTGCATAATTCTGTATTATTTAGAATCTGCATAAGATGTTAAAGTCACTGACAGTGGTGTAATGCGAAATGTGGCATTGCAGAATTGTTTACAGCAATGGTGAAAGGACTTTTATTGCCTTTAAAAACTACCAGGTTTTTGACTTAATTATAATTTTAAAACACAACAATACATTCAGGGCGAGATACCTTCAAACCAAACAGTACCCAAAGAAAACTTCAGATTTTTTCATAATCAGTGTAAGTAAAAACAAGTAAAGTAAATCTAAAAAATACAATGTAAGTACATCAAATGTAAACTCTATAAGAGCTTGTGCGTCCAAATACCTTGTTTGTTCAAATTCATGCTGGTAGAGGGTTTCTTTGGGTTTTCATTACTATGTTCCAGTAATTTGAAACAACATATTGCAAGTTTGAAGGAAAACTGAAAAAAAAGAGTAAAAGAAAAGAAAGTGAGGTATGGAAATGTTCTCTATGGGCCGTACACTGAGCAGAAGCAGCGGTAGCATGGAGAAGGTCTGACCTTGTTATTCTGAGATGGCACTGGCACGCCGCCATATTGATTGCAGTATTTCTGGGCTCTTCTCCACTATCTCCAGGTGGACTTATGGGCTCTGGTCCCTAAGAACCTCAAACCAAACGGTCTCTCTCTTAAAGGGGGTGGTGGGAAAGGAGCAGAGGAAAGAGAGGGAGAAAGAGCATGGGAGAAAGAGAGAGAGAAAGAGAAGAAAGAGGAGCGGAAGAGCAGGCCTGCTGTGGGACTGGGATAGCAGGAGAAGGACTGTGTGGGGTGTGGGGGGGTGCGGGGGGGGGGGGTTCCGCGTTTCATGCTTCGATGCTCAAGAGCTGCCGAGAGCATGGACAATTAGAGGAGTCCCCAGTGCCTCTTTGCTCTCTGGCTGCTTGGTGGGTTGCTCCATGGGCTGCTGGCAGAGGTAGAAGGCACCGGCCAGGCCCGAGGCAGCAAGCTGGGGGAAGCCTACTCTCCATAATTCTCCCCTCAACACCCCCATGAGGCTCTGAGGCCCTCCCAGCCCTTAGGCCCTCTGAGAGAGAGAGAGGGAGAGAGAGTTTGTGTGTGTGTCTTGGGGGGTTGGGGGTAGCATGGGGAAGGGGGTGGTACTGGAGCTCGTCTGGACGAAGACTTGATATCTCTTTCTCTCAAGCTGCAGATATTGACACTGATCGACACAGACTGTTTTCCATATCTTCTTACATAGAAGTGGAAGCTTGTGGTCTACCTTCGTGTTTAGTCTACATATCCTTCATTGAAACCTACACAGTTACACTATTTATGCAGTACATGTGCACTGTGCTTCAAGTGCAGAATAAAGAAAAAAACAGGAAGGAATTCAAACTAAACTGTACACAAGAAGAGTGAAATATACATACAGTGCCCTCCAGAATGACTGGCATCCTGTTGTCACATGCTGTACTGTTTTGCCCCTGCCTGCTTTTGTTTTCCCTAGTGCCATGTGATAATTTGTTTTGGTTTTCAGCTCTGCTTTTGTCCTGCCCTGTCTTCAGTGTGCACACCTGTGTCTTTATAACTCTTCCCGTTGCACATTCAGATTCCATTTTAAATAGTCTCTGTTCCCTCTGTTGGTCTACCTTGATGCTATCCTGCCTGTTTAGGTGTAGACTGTTGAATGTTCCCAGTCCTGAGTCTATCAATGTTTAATGACTAAAGTCATTGCTTGCAAGCGCGTCCACTCCTAGACCTCCCTGCAACACGTTACACCTGTGAAAACGAGTGAAAATGGCTTATGAAATTCTCTTTATCAGTTATTATCTTGATATTATACTGAACATTTAAATTACTTCAAATAAAAGTGTGAACCATTTGAAGTTTAGTCATAAAAAAGTAAAAAAATACATTTTTAAAATGTCAGGTTCTCACTGTATTGCAATGGAAGGAGAAGATTAAGGAGGGTTGCTATATGGAAAATATAACAGCAAGGTTACAAATGAAAACACACACATTCTTTATAAAGTGGTCCCCAGTTACCTCCCACTTTCTAATTTTGAGTTATTTAAATAGCTGTTTCCTTTTATGCAAGTGTCGTTTTCTTTTTTTCTTTCTTTCATTCTTTCTTTTTTTCCTTTCCTAGTTCTCTTGATGTATATATTTTTGATATCAGAAATGGACATGCAGAGGATGGAAACATTTTTGGACCCCACCTTAAGACATTTAATGACCCCTGCACTGTATCTTTGAATTCAACTGTACTGTATGACAGCACTTGCTTTACTGAAAAAGAAGTAGAAGAAAAAAAAACAGGCAGAAATGTGTATTCAGTAGATCAGCAGAATACAAAAAACAGATACTGGTAGAGTTCCAAAACCAAAGTGCAGTCCAACAGGTAAACAAATTCGAATGGTCATACCAAAGAGCCGAGTCTAAGAGTAGAATCCAAATAGTCAAGAGTCCACAAAGGCAAACCAGTGAACAAAAAAAAGGGGAGACAGCAATCAAAGTCAAGAAAGACAGGCTAGATAATTCAAAACAGATAAATAAAATAACAGGATGCAACAAATGCTCTGTAGGCAGGGATAGTCCACTGGCAATGCTTTGCAAATCTGAATGTGTGGGTCTGAGGTACTTATGTCCATTAATTAGAGTCATGTGATTAGAACTCAGGTGAATAAGATTTGGAGATTAGGGGTCATTGTGGGAAAGAGTCTGGGGTTAGTGTTCTGAATGGATCTGACAAAATCACATTTGTTGCAATAATGGGCACCCTAAAATATGTAAATTAAAGAAATGTAAGCGAAGTATGATCCCATGCATCTTAAACTACTTTTAAGTTGGCCTAAGCAGTGATCAATTATTTTGTGCTTCACTGGGGTAAAGAAATGAGGTGACACATTAGTTATCCATCACCATGGAAAGATGCAAATTGAATCCATTATATTAAGCCAAAGGTGTGTTGACTTTCACAAATCAAGAAATTGATTAAGAAATTAGCTGGTCAACTTAAAATGTCCTTATCAACAGTTGGCAACAGAGGCAATCAGTAGGAAGCTTAAGAAATTCCAGACTACCTTGAACCAGCCTGGAAAAGAATGCAGGGTTATACTGTCAGCAGCCACAGCGAGGAGCATGGTCAGAAATGTACAAAAATCTCAGAATATCACCTCAATGGCAACAAACTGGAAGGTATGCAAGAAAGAAGCCCAAACAAAATGCAGCTCTTTCACTCTAGACACTTAAGGTGGGTTGGGTGTAGTAGTAAAGATGGCTACAGAGGAAAGCGCCTAATACCAAGTGTTAAATATGGTGGAGGACCTGTGATGATGATGGGTTTCTCCAAAGGGTTTCTTCTCCAAAGGGCCTGGCTGTACTGTCTGTATTATGAATTCAAGGAATTCTGAATTCTGGCTGCCTCACCAAGAAGCTAAATCTTCCACCCTAACCATAACTAATCAAAATCCTTTCAACAATGTTAAGTGAACACAAAATCAAGCTTTTACCATGGCCATCCAAGTACCCTGACTTAAATCCAGCTTAAACGCTGTAGATTGAGCTCAAGAAAAAAGTGCACTGATACTCCACAAGATCTGGAGAGATTATGTATTGACAAAAATCGCTTCTTCTTCATGTCAAGTCTTATGAAACATTACAGGAGACACCTTAGTGCAGCTCTGTTGGAAAATGGGTGTTGCACAAAAAACTAAATGGGCGGTGCCAATAATTACAGCATGTTTTGTGGAATACAATGAATGTAGCTATTTTCGTATGGTAATGAGCTCATGTGGAATTCATGTATTTTCTTAATTTGCTGAGTAAAGACAACATTTTATAAACATTAAGGGAATTTATCACCTTTTTTTCACTCAAATAATTCTGAAGGGCACTGTATACACTTTATATAAATGAAACTATTGCTTGAAATGGACCTCAGTATGTTAAACTGAACATCCAAGATTCATCCCAGACTCCATGGATGGATCTTTTTTTTCTGTTTCTTTAACAATGCCATTTTGACGGCTGAATGACTATTTTCATAATATCTAATTTAGTATGTTGAGTTGATCATCTCAAATTGAATGTCTGCGATTGTTGTCTGAAGCACAGGCTGAGAGCTGTCCCTATTGGTTCCAGAGCCTGGAAGGCTTAAAATGAGCCCTGCTCTTTTTCTGCCTCAAACCAAAGTAGAATCAGTCCTTTAAATTCCCCAGTTCCATGACATCATTTAACATTTCTTTGTGTATTATGGTGGATTCATTTTACTGG
>JBBPCY010000002.1:17739628-17752726 GCA_037974405.1 Brachyalestes nurse | reverse complement strand
GAATTAGTTTAGGCGCCCATGTCATCTCATGTAAGCACAACAACAAACTGCATCACTATTAGGAATGAAGTCTGGACAAGTGATCATCTCAAGTATGTACTTACATGAGAAGGCTAGTTAGTCCGTGATGAGGGTGATATTAAAACAGGGAACTCAGAGCCTCTGCCTGTTTGTGTAAAGTATCCATTTGTCATACATGAACACAGAACAGGACACAGTGTGAAATTCTTTCTCTGTTTGGGGTCAGTTTGATCCCATTCAGTGTTTAATCCTAATTCTATTGGGAACAACAGCATGATGAAATGTTTTCAATGTCCTGGACAGATTCTGTATGCATTGGTGTTCTTTGTGGTCAATTTGACCCCAGACTGTTTTAGCTGTATAAAACATATAAGAAATATAAAAAATGTACACATATTTGTTTTGATTGTTTCGCAATTGTTTAGCATTGATACAGCAGCAAACTGCACAGAACAAAAGAGAGAGCAGCAAAAACAATAGAATAAAAACTATAGCACACACATTTAATTTCAGCCATTTTCTGGAGGCTTAAAATGATGTGGTCAGGTAAATTTGAACATAACATGAAGGTTAAAATTATGGTTACTTTATTTGTTTATTTGTAAGAGTGATTTTCAGTACAAGTATTTGAGTAGTTGTTTGAAAACACCAATGAACATCCAACTCCTGTAAAGCTGTAAGGAGCCAGCCTGAGGCTGGGCTGAGACTCCGACCAGCAGGGGGAGACGCAGCAAGAAGATGAAGGCCGCCACCCTTCAATCAGGGGCATGGACTGCACGTGTGGGCGGCCCTTTATAACCGGGGTGCATAGACGGGCTTGCCGCTGGGTCTTTGTGTGTGCAAGCAAAAGATCTGAGCTGGTAATCTAGGTTCCCTAGTATTTTCCTTAGTGCTGATCTTGAGCTTTTCTCTAGGCACATCTTTAAAAACGCACACAGCACATTTCACTCGCACCACACTCCTGTCCCTTTCTCTGAATCGAGCCTGGCGTTTTGTCAGAGTGTGCACTGTTTTGGTTGAGGGTGTTTTTTCTCCGTGAGTGGAGTGGCCAGGTTCCCTCCTGGCAGTTTCAGTTGCTTAATTCAGCTCTTATTTTCTGATTAAGCCCTTCTGAAGCAATCATCTTCTGTTGTACCTCAGCGGCTCAGCGAGTAAACGTGATGGAATAACGTGGTCCCTCAGGTTAGACCCGAAATAAATTCGGGTTTTGTCGAATGGCACCAGATTAAAAGCACCTCCTTGTTACAGAAATACTATTCAAACCAACCCAATAATTGCTGTTTATCAGAAGTGTTTTGTAATATTGTTTTTCATAAAATCATGGAGTTTGGGCACACTTTATTGGTTTATTAAATATCAAACTGCAATGAAAAGTTTATAGAATCTATTTTCAATGTCTCTTTAAACACAGATGCATGGAAACTGTAAATGGGTTCAGGTAAACTGCTCCAAATTTAACTGTGTTTAATGAATTAGTCTGTAAACATGGGAAAAAGTTGTAGTTTAAATTTAATACGTGGTAGAGACATTTTAGCCTTGTCACCTGTTAGATGATGTTACAAGTTCAGAGAAGAGGTTAGATAGAAAATTAAATATTTCACAAATCTAATAGGAAAGACTTTTATGTTGTGCTACCAGGAGCCCTCTGTATAAAAGCTTTGTTGAAAATGTTAGTTAATTTAGGATCATAAGCATTGCCACCAGGAGCTATTTTTTTTTTTCTTCACAGGGAAGCCATGATGCCGTGTCAGTTTACTGTGTAGGTGTGAGGAACTCTGTCATCCACTAGAGAGCAGCAAAAACATTTCTTCAGTTACTCCTTCTTTTGCATGAAATAAGTGGGAATCAGAGGAATGATGCATGGGTTTAAAACCACTGCTAAACTGAAATTAGACCATCAAAAACCTTTTATCAACCAGTCAGGTGTGCATGTGATTCAGTGAATTGCACAGTTTCTGAGGTGAATCTCTGTTACAGATGGTCATTATGAAACAGTCCATCTTTTATTAACCATAAGCTGGTTTAATTACATTGTCTTGACAGTGATTAGATACATGCTGCTAAAATGAAAACATTTACTGCACAATTAACTGAGATTTTAATAACCTCTTCTGGAAGGCTGCTCAAATGTGTTGCTTTAATATACTGGTAGAACAAACAATTCACAAATAACCATCCTATTGCTTTTTAAAGAGAAATAGCATTTTTTGTCTATATATTCATTTTAAATCAAACAGGGTGTGAACTCATCCCAGAAGTACTTTGTGGAGCGCCATCACTCCAGAAAATCTATTTTCTTCCCATTTTGCTCATATTGCTTTGTTTATTTCACTGATACAGCAAGACTGGGAGGTTTGGACATCAATATTCATTTTAAATCAAACAGAACTGTTTTATTTATCTTATTATTATTATTATTATTATTATTATTATTATTATATTTCCTTTTTAGAACTTCAAATGAACTGTCAGTGGCTAAAGACCACCAAGATGAGAAAATGTCCTGTAAGGATACCATATTTAAAACTGCAGCCCACTGCAGCCTTTTTCACTTCACAATGCCTGAAACAGTGGTAGCACCTGCATTCCTCAATGTTGAACAAGTCCTAGACTGACAACAAAATTGGTATCTACCATAACAAGGGCTATAGATGTCTAACTATAGATGTCTGTAGGCTTCTGAACTATAATGCTTTGTGCCAGAGCTGATAGCTGATGTTGAATGAGGCAGCTCTCACTTCAGACAGAACAAAGAGAGCGAGAGAGAGATGGATCAGATAGATGTGTGTTTGGCTGCCAGCCAGACGTGCTGTTATGGAGACAGACAACATAGCCACCATCCCCTCTTGAGGACCGTGACTGAGAGTGAGGGAGAAAGGTGTGTTCGCGTTTGCATGTGTCTTCTGATTAATATACTCATTACTTCCACTAGTAAAGGATCTGTGGAAAACTGTTTTGACCCCAGAGCTTCCACTCTGTTATAGCTCTGAGTATTAGATGAGGCCTCATGTCAAGCCTCATTATCCTATTCATGAGCTTCATCGCAATAGCACCCCCCATTCAATCTATCTTTCTGTCAGTCTCTCACATGCATGTACAATTACATAAGCACATACACATGCACATCACGTGAAGACTGACAGAACTGCTTAGTTGTTGAATTATGACTGTTTGTGTGGTGCCTTTTCTTCCAGCCATGCCGACATCTGATGTGGATCCAGGGCCCTTTTGAAGTACACAGTCCATTTACATTGAGAAAAAGCAGGCTGAGGTGGTGGAGGACCGTTACTATGGTTACGTGTGATGGCAGAGGCCTGGTCGGCCAGGGATAAGTGTGAGGTAATAAGTCCATTGAGCAAACACACACACACACACACACACACACACAGCCACGAGCTCAGCAAGCTCAATGTGTGGTTTAATGAATGTGCTTAGTCCTCAAACTTCCCAGTGGGACGCTCATCTCAGCTCTTCTGTTCTCTCACTATGACAGGATTACAGATATCTTCCCCTGAAGACCTTCAACACTGCTATCACTTTCCTTCTTTACTCATAAATGATCTGCAAAAGCATGGACTTAGATGGCAAACAAATCTCACACCAGAGGTGAGTAGATTAGTTTAACTCCTTAGTCTCTAGGGCCTGGTTTTGTGCACATATTAGGAATCAACTACAATGCCAGTGGTGTTTCACCATTAAACACCCCACTGCTATCTATAAATGTATAAATATAGCACAGTTAAAATCAATGTTTTGTTAATTACTACAGATTACAATTTGTTTTAGGACACCAGGTAAGTGAGGCATGAATAATGTTGTTATAGGATTTGCGCAGAGTCTTGCATGTCAAATTTGTAAAATCTGTATTTTAGGCCTTGAAAACTTTGGCAGTGTAATATTCTCTGATGGCATGGCATATAATGGTTCTGTCTAGCAGTTCTTTCTTTAAACAGTCCAAATGTAGCAACTGGAACTGATAGCCGATATAAAATTTACAACACACTTGGAATTTATCACCATACAATAGACTGGATGGTTTGCAAAGTGATGTGGCATTTCATCTGGTTTTCTAAGGTAAATTTATTTAATTGTCCATTAGTGTGTATGGGTAAGCTTTTGTAAGTAATTCTAAAACTCTGATTTTTTTTTTACATATCTACATATAAAATCAGTCAGTTTCATTCTTAATGGTCTTAATTTAACTTGCCGAAACCTGCAGAAACCTAGTCAGGAAGGTAGGTCAGATTAAAGTCACAAGAGTTACTAATTGCTGATAAGTGAATGTTAGTAACTAATAAAGCAGATTTTTCCCCTCCTAAATATACTCAAGTGAAAGTATTATCATTTAATAATTCACAGGAAAAATCAAATCCTTCAAAAGTGTGCTTGGTTACATGGTGCATGTCACTGCTCACCTCTGATACCTACCATTGCTATCCCTTATTCCATGCAGTTGGACTCATTTTTTAAATAAATATTTAAAGTGCCTCAAGGGTAATTTAAAGGGCCCATATCATGGAAACCTGTTTTTTCCTCATTTTTTTTTTTTTTTTTTTTTTTTTTTTACAAAAAAGTAATCTGATGTACTCAACAATTTTGAAACATGTCATGCTGTCTCCCACTCATACAGTCTATGTATAATAAGTAGGTTGCTTATGAATTCACTGTTTTGTGATGTCATTACCACACATTTACATATATCTGCCGTTTCAGCTCACAACAGTTGATCTCCACCCACTAGGTAAGCAGTTTTTCAGCCTGGACAGCTGAGCTGAACTATGGTCATTCACATAAATCGGTCTTAAAGGCCCAGTAACCAGAACTGTTAAATCTAAGGGAATCTAAGTGTAAAGTCCATGTAAAAAAGAAAGTACAACAATTTTGGGCATCCAAAACCACACTTATGTCATATGTGGACCTTGGTAATAAAATGTAGGACATGGGCACTTTTGATTGTAATTCAGTTTGCTTAACAAGGCTGTGTTTGCAGATGGTCACTCTTATGCTTATGTTAAAGGAACTTGGATTAGTTTGCTATAGCTGAAGTGAACCATTTACTGAATGAAGAATTACATTAAAGATTATATATAGCTGCTCATTAGGACATGAGCTCTCTGCATCAGTTTATGGGAGTGACTTCTGCTCCACATAGTTCATACACTCTGCCTTATTCACATGCTTAATGAATGAAGCTATAAAAGCCTTCCCTATACTCATCTATCTACAGATAGAACTCACTGTCATATAGCCGTAATCCCCCACATAATCTCATTTTACACACCAATCACGGTTCTGCACCAGGAAAGGATGAGAGAGAGAGAGAGAGAGGAGAAAGTGAGAGAGAGAGGGCCTTACAGGACCTTAGTGTATCTGACCTCATTGTTTATTACAGAATCATTTCCAATCCAATGTCTTCATAATCCAGGGATGAATCTATTTGCGGTAAAAGAGGCACAGATGTTTGTGACAGTTCATTTTCAAAGAGACTACATGGCAATTAGATTCAGTAACAGAAAAGATATCAGCTCAGAGTATTTTCTGTATCAAAAGCTTTGCTGTGAAAGACATAATTAAATGAAACTAAACAGTAAACTGTATTTATGAGAAATATATGACTGCATGTGATGTCTCTGCTCTGCACTGAAAGTCATACGTCACCCTTGATTTAAACATGTACATAATTTCTGAATAAAACATTAAATCAAACAATTGTCTTTTAGCTTATTAGCCTTATTTTTGGGTATATATATTAAACCGCTCTAAAACATTTTGACATCCCACTTCCATTATAAGTTAATGTCTTCTGCTTCTCCTGTAAAGTTACCATTTTTTAAGTTTTGTTCCAGCGGTAACAAAACTTAAAATGCTTGTAATGCATGGAATAATTGTGTTGATTTATCATTATGTATTTAAAAGTTTGTAGATATCTGCTCATTCAATATTTCTTATGAAATCAAAGGTTGTGTATAGAACATTCCTCTTCCCTTTGCTGCAGTAAGTGTCTACCCTTACGGAAAACTTGGAAAATTTGCTGTAAGGATTTGACTGCATTCAGCCACAAGAGTATGAGACCGGTCGGGATCACAAACACCAGGGTGTGAACTCATCTCAGAAGTACTTTGTGGAGCGCCATCACTCCAGAAAATCTATTTTCTTCCCATTTTGCTCATACTGCTTTGTTTATTTCACTGATACAGCAGACTGGGAGGTTTGGACATCAGGGTGTCAGTCATATGCTCATCAGTATATTAACTACATCCAGACAGCTTTCAGAAAAGTGTAATAAAGTATATCTTTTTTTTGTTGTTTAATGTAACACTCGATTTTAATATCATACAAACATTTTAGTATATTACAGTGTAAGATAAAGTATCTGGGTAAACATAGAATACTGTTTTTGAATTATTATTTACATTTATTTATTGATTTGAGATGCTATGGAAAGACCTTAAACGTACAGTTCATGCTTGAAACACCTCCAGTGTGGATTTCTCCACAGCACTGTGGAAGACTAGCCTCCAGTTATCAGAAGTGGCACAACCAGTTATTAAGTTTAAGCACTCACTTTATCACATGGGTGACAACGTTGTTGCAACCCTTTTTTTCACATATTTCCAATAAATGAAGTCATTTTCACGCTGTTTTGTGTTTCGTCATGTTCTTGTCTTGAAGAACCCGATTAGGGTGACCAATGTGAAAAAACAGATTCAATCAAATACAGCTTTTTCACGGCTCTGTATCTGCATGCACTAATTAGAAAGGGTGTCTGGATACTTTAGACACACTTTAGGGTTTTTTAATTTGTATGCAAATGTTTCACTTTTCAGTGAAGCCCAATTAAAAAAAATCCCTTTCAGTATAAAACACTACCTGTTTTTTTAGCCCTGACTTGAAAGGATCTTTGTTGTGAGTTAAATGAACAGTAACAGTTCATCAGTTTTTATGTGAAGTGTGTACATATGTTTTCACTCTTAGGGAACATTTGGTCTGAGTGGCAGTGCTGGACAGATGCCAGCGCTGAGAACTGTGAAGTGATGAGTGCACTAACCAGCACAGTGAAGCCACTGATGATAACTATGAATTCAGATCTCTCTTCACACACACACACACACTTCAACATGTGAGGAGCAAGGACCTACAGAATGTTAAACCAGCAAGTGACAGTGATAAAATGAGCGAGAGATGAATGGATGGCGGAAGGGAGTGTCATATCTGTGGAGGACAAAAAAGAGAAGTGAGGAAAAGAGAAGAAGAGAGGGTGAGAGTTTCTGTGTTGTATCAGAGGGTGTTGGGTGGTGTGTATCGGTGCTTGAGAGAGTCTGGACTGTACCCTTTATCCCAGGGACACACTCATCTCCCTAAAGATAGAAGCACTCAGGCCCAGTGGTGTCGTATTTATCACCTCTGCAAATGAGTGGAAAAATGCATGCAGAAGGGAGCTTTGTGTACCGTGGCCTCAAAACAGGGTTCGCACCCATGACAGTGAAGTGGTTTTGTGTTGCTGAGTGTTAGGCCGAGTCCTAATGTGCATTTAACAATAACCTTAAGTGAGTCTCCAACAGTGCATGTTGTAGCACTTGTTTAGGCTGTGTGTACAGATTATTGCTCCTGATGTAACTCGCTTTGGGTAACGTTAGGGGCTAAAACACTTTTTAAATCCATTGTGCTATTTTTCTAACTGAAATGTATTATAGGTTTAAAGAACTGAGCGGCATCATTTTTGCTGCAATAAAAAATTGTGGTGTTTTTCTTTTTTTTTTTGTTGCTGCCTTTTATGTTTGTTAGGAACCATCTTGAGGCGCTCACTACTGACATTTCAGTACTAATTGGAAAACTGTTTACTACCTTCCAAACAGATGAAACTACTTTTTAGATGCTTTTGCAGTTGCTAAAGTTTTCATAAAATCACGGGAACCCCCCTTTATGTAATGAGTACCTTATGGGCCCGAATGTAAGACCCAGTTTTTGTTCTAAAAATACTTCTTAAAAAAGGGGAGTCGTCTTATATTCGCGGACTAGATAAAAAAGGGGAAGCTTGCGCCAAAATGAATCGGCCACCGTCCCTCACAACAACAACAACAACAACAACACTGAATAATGGAGACGTCAAGAGATTATCTTGAACAACGTGGATCCCAAAAATGAACCTGGAAAAGGGGGGGTCGTCTTATATTCGGGCCAATACGGTATTTGTAGGAAAAGATTTGACTTCCGGTGTTCAGAAATGTTAGCCTCATGGCTTTAGCAAACTTTGGGTGCCAAACATGTCTATTTAACCTCAGTAACCAAATACTCATGTCTTTCTCTCTTTACGTAAACTGAGCAACCAAATGTCCCAGATTTTCATGAATTTGGGGAGATTTGGTCCCCATAAAGATTTAAACAAACATGCAAACACACAGTGTACCTCAGTACCTCAGTGTCATCACTAGGCCAAACTCTGAACCTCTGGGATGTTAAAATAAATGCAGGCTGAAGGAAGGGCACTCTGGTTTAAGGTTAGTTTTTTTTTGGGCCGTTATTTCCATCTGGATGCAGAGACTCACAGCCTGTCAGGCTTAAGTGTGTGTGTCCTGATCTCTTACAAAAAAAAAATAAGGGCCTGTGAGTAAAAAAAAAAAAAGTCCCTCGACTTTTGATTTGCATGTTTGCAGAGTGTTAATTTATAGTTTAATCAATTATCCATTAAAGCTGGCTGTAAGCTGCGGAAGACGTGCTGGTATTTTGTGAGCATTAGCATGCCTGCCACTCGCCTTTCGCCTTTGAAGTTAAAACACCATGGCAGCCTGTCTATTATTACCAGGCTGTAAAAGCAGGGGGGGGTGTATTTGCTGTTAATTCTTCATCTATTGGCAAAAATTAAAATCCATGATATGAGGTTGGACGCCGGTGTCTTCCGTGAATAAGTCGTGCCCTTAAACTTGAAAGCCTTTATACGTCATTCATTAGTTTTCCCAATGATTTCCATCGCCGACTGGATTTCAGTTTTTTGCATCATGCCTCACAGAGAGACGGAGAGAGTGAGGGGGGGGGTGCACTTTGATGGGTTGCCACCCGCTTTCCAGAAATATGCAAATGGATGTTTTCAAAGTTTCGCCAGCGCGGAGCCTCAGTTTCACACCAACAGCGGCTGCAGTGAGCGAAGAGTGCCGCGTACAGTTCCGCCCTGACCTCCAGGGGTCAGTAAAGATCCAGTTACCTCCTGAACATGTCCTCCTTTCTCTTAGCAGTAGCTCCCAGCCTCTCCGCTGCGAGAGCAGACATCATTTGTATTTGGGCTTCTTGGTCCCAGACATGACATATTATTCACATTATCATCAGTCATGCTGAAAGCAAGTTGGAGGCTGGCAGGAAAAGTGTAGGGCCCAGCCTTTGGAGACCCCGATGGAGTGAGCTAATGCAGGAGATGGCTGCAAACACGACACCGTCTGGCGCAGTGATTCCTCTTAGTTAGTGGAGGGAATGTTCACGTGTGTCTGTGTGTGTTAGCGTGGGCCGAGCTGCAGGGAATTAGGGTGTGTGTGTGTGTGAGAGAGAGTTTGAGTAGGGGTGGTATGAGTGAAGGTCAGATTCAGAAGTATTATAAAGTATCATGAAAAATTCTGACTGTATGAGGAATGTGGTCCGAACTTATAGAGCCCAGAAAAGAATAACGATCCTCTTGTATTGTCGCCATCATAAACCGTATGTTAAAACACTGTGTTGAGCTGCGTGGCATTTCCAGAGTGGGATACAAACTGTCACGAGATTAACTGAAAGGGCAGTGACCGAGAGCAGTCTCTTCTCTAAGCAGGACAGCATTGGGAGGGGCTTTGGGTCCTGAATGTGTCTAGGAGAGATGTACGTGTTCTTTAATTGATACAACGTGTCTTAGAATGAGTCTCAGAACCTTTTGGGTGATCAGAGTTAAATTGTTTAAATGTGTTTTGAGTGTTTTCACTCAAGACTCAGATTCAAGACTCATGAAGTGACCAGGTGTAAACCAGGTCTTAGTTTCAGCTCGAGAAAACATATGATGGTGATTAACAGCTGTTTCTGTGAGCCCTGGTTTAGATACTCAGGATGTGGTTAGTCTTCAAGTCTTGAGCTACCCCTGGTTTCCTCATAGCTTCCTCATTTCCTCCAAGCTTTCTTTTATGTTAATGTGTTCTTGAGGAGCAGTTCTCCAGGCTTCCTGAAGGACCTTCAAAGACTCTCATTTCCAGTCCAGTCCCTGAACCTGACCAGTTTCAGAGGAATGTTTTTTGTTTGTTAAGACACCCAGTGATCTATGAATGAGTCAGTTCTAGAAATCTTATTGAATTGGAGATATTGGCTATCTTCCTGATCTCAAAATATCTCTCTTTTATAAATGCAACATCTTATTTCAGGATTGTGGGACAGTTTTAAGAAGTCATTCTTTTAAAGATACAAACGAGCACCTTGATATCTTGATGTACGCCTTCAGCCTCATAATGAAAAGTGAGTAATACTGACTTCCCGCAATATCACTTTTTTGCAGCGTAAATCTGCTGACTTCCGGGTGAACCACAGCGGACGCGGGACGTGTTTCCACTCTTGAATTCTGATGCCGGCTTTGATCTTGCGTGTCTGTTGTACTCTAGTGGCCCTGTCGCAACACGAGGGTTTTCACCAGCCTCTCTGTTGGAGCTGACAGAGTGGCAAAGACAGCAAGTCTGGTCTCGTATCCGCCGGGGCTCGGTGACCAGAGCAGACAGAACTAATGCGCGACACGTTCTGCATGGCTATCGCGCCTAGAACCGAGCAGATACAGTATTCTCTTTTATCACAAGCCCGGTGCTCCTGTCACCGGGAGAGTAGATATAAGCTAATGTAGCATTCAGCGAACGACGACGACGATGATGAATAATTTCTCTCTCTCTCTCTCCCGCCCCTCCCTCCCACCCTCACCCTTCTCCTCCAGGCTTTCGGGAAGGCCCCTCTGGGGCTAATCGTGGTATCATTACTTATCTCTGGCTACTGTGGCGCTGATTCAATTTTGGTGTGTGCTGGGCGTGTGGGAATACAGTGGACGCCTCATTACGTGGTTGGCTTCGTGAACGCTAAGCCCGTCTAGCTGCTCCTCGATTGCTTTTCTAACTCCCTTCCCCAAGTCAAATTCAAGGCCATTTAAAAAAAAAAACTCCAAGACTCTCCTCGCCTCGCCAGATGAAGAATCATGACGAGCTGAAGTTTGTGGACGTGGTGAGAGCCCTGAGGAGGTTCTAAGCAGCTTTGGGATTGGGAATGGGGAAAGGGTGGAGGAATTCCAAATGAAAGAAGTTTTAAAATAATTCACGGCTTGAGAAAAATGTTACCTTGCTCGTGAAACCACTAGGATGAAAACACCACAGGTTAGTTTCTAATGCAACATGGTCACAAGTGGCTGTTCTGCTGGCCAACTTAGATGGTGCTAGATAACTCACCCACTGTCTGCGTGAGTTTGGACAGAGCGTGATGTTCGAGAGATGGCTCTGTGAAAAGTTTTTCCCACTTACTCCAACTGTAGTCAAGACATCTTCAGTTCACTTCGTCAGAGTTGTACCTCATTTTATTCTTTATATACTTCTCATGTTACACTCAGGACTTTCAGTAGCACCTGCACTTTATCTTCTGTTTACAGACACCGCAGACACACTCCTGTCCTGTTATTTGATTTGATAAGCTATAATTGACACTTCAATCTGGTCCAATGCTGCTAACTTGTGTAATATCAGTCATCTGAAGGGTTACATCCTGTTCACACTTCACTGTTACACTGCAGTATTGTCTGTTTAATGTCCTGTTTCTGTCGTAACTTGCTGTATGCTGCAATATGATCTGTGGATAAGCGACCCATTCCATATGAACGTGTTCACAGCTGCTGATTAAAAAATAACCTTGAACCTTGATCTACATAGAAAACATTATGCTGTACCTAATAATCTGGCCTCCATTAACATCCAACAGTACTATGTAATGAAAGCATGACATTTATTCTAAATAATAGTATAGCAATGGCAATTTTACATTTTATTATTTTATTATTTTCTCAGATTTGACTTATCAAGCTGAAACAATGGATTCCAATAACTGCTTTTCAAATATGAGGTCGTCACTTCAAGAAAATGCTATTTTAAAGTGTGAGCCATTCTTGTTTAAAGAAAATACATAATTATTTTGGAAAGTGTAAATACAGTGTCCTTTAGAAAGAGGCCTCCTGTCTGAAGGGCGTCTCCCTGTTCTGTAGAATGAATGTAGGCCTGTTTGTGTATCTTTTTGTGTTTGAGTCTCATCAGTACATCGTCTCCCTGCCTTCCTCAAATCAACAGCTTTTAAAAAACCCACTTAGTCCAACTGCTGGAAAGACTCGCCTCGCCTGTGCAGATGAAGAATCGCGGCTGAAGGTTGCAGTAATGTGCAGCAGCAGAGATGGTGAGAGCATGGAAGGGTTGGTAATCAGCTTTGGGGATGGAAATGGAAGAAAGTGGATAATTTTCAAGTGGGAGCCGTTAAAATAAATCACAGCGAGGGATAAAATAAAACCACTGGGCTGAAACAACACAGGTTGGGTTATAATAAAACAGAGCTGTTAGCGGCCATTATTTTAAGGACGTGTTTTACTCTGCCATGTTTCCCCAAATAAAACTGAGAATTTGACCCAGCATGGTGTGCTAAAACCTTCTTCCACTTGCTGGGTTTCTTCAAGCAAAACAGGTTAAAATGTGGGATTGGCAAAACTTGTACAATTGGATATATGGACTTGATTTAATATTTCACCAGCAGTGTGTACCACCACTTTAACCAACCGCTGTTTTCAAAAAATATGCTCTAGCCTTGGGGCTTTGTCTACAAAATGTTTTAGAACATGTGCTTTCACTGCAGTACCCAGTTACAAGCTCCAGAAATGTCCAAGTCATATTTACTAGTCCAGGGTATCTGAAGGTTTAAAAAAAACCTAATTTAAGTCTTTTTTTTAAGACCTTTTTAAGGCCACTTGATCAAGTTTAAGACCCTACACCAGTGGTGGAATGTAACAAAGTATTTGTACTTCGTTACTGTACTTAAGTAAATTTTTACGTATCTGTACTTTACTTA
>JBBPCY010000002.1:17709892-17720678 GCA_037974405.1 Brachyalestes nurse | reverse complement strand
TACTAACTGTGTACCAACCCCACCATCACAACTGATGGTCCCAAACACATTAAGATGGCGGGAAATTCCACAAATTAACTACTGACGAAGCACACCTGTTAATTAAATACCATTCCAGGTCAATACCTCATTAATCTGATTGAAAAAATGCCAAGAGTGTGCAAAGGAAATCGTAAAATGAGAAGATGTGTCCAAACTTTTTGACTGGTAGTGTGTGTATATATGTGTGTGTATGTAATATATATATACAGCCTATTATCTTTTCCTGTTCTCATATGTGCTTGAACCATATAACTTCTTAATCCAACTGATCTGATACAATTTTTCTGCATCATCAATAATTCATGTTTCCTTGTCATGGTTCATGGTTAACGAGTTAAATGTGTGCATTTGTGTCTTTAGCAGGAGTAGCTATCTCGCAGGTGGTGTAATAATACTTTGTAGCATAATGTGTCTTCCAAAAGGGGAGGCTGACACCCGATCACACGTGTGTGTGTGTGTGTGTTTATGTCTGTAGGAGCTAAAGGGATAATGGGGTGGAAACAGGCATGCTGCTGTAGGGAGATGCTGATAGATATAAGGCATGTGGTGGACGAGAGTGCAGGGTTTCACTCCCCCAGGTCCCTGGGGCTCCAGGCCTATGGCGCCACGCTTCACTTCTTACCACGGGTGAATGCTGCGGGGACAGAGGGGCCTCGTGGTGTAGGGGAGGTCTGCTGGTAGTAGGTGTGCTTTGTGAGAGTCGGACGGTTGGTCCTGAAAGGACAGCCTGAATTATTAATGCCACACAGCCTCTTTGGTTACTTTTGTGGCTGTTGTGAAACAATGATGCGTTTGGCTCGATCAGCATCTAGGCATGTTCAGGTCTGAAGTCAGACTGAGAGAGTAATGAGCATAGTGTGTGAATTTAAATCATATCAGGTTTAATTTGAGATCAGGTGTTGTGTCTGCAAAGGATCTCCTGCTTGTCATGGAATAAAACACTAGCGTGCTTTTTTTTGCATGGTTGTATCTGGTCTTGACTTTATCATCAGTCATTCCAATTTATCAACCTAGTGATAAAAGTTGTCACTTACAGCCTGAATTGAGTTGTGAAAATAGAAAGTGTTAGTCAGCTTGTCTGTCTTGCACAAATTGATTTCGTTCCTGGTATGATGGGATCTAGGCTGTGGATGGATTATGTTGAAAAGTCTATAAAATCTCTTTTGTAGCAAGACCTTCAATTGGCCTATCATGTATGCAAAAAACAGAATAGAGCATCATCTAATCCAGGGGCGTCAGAAGCATTTTTAATGCGAGGGGGATGCATCGGTCCACACGTGGGGGCGGGGTTGCTGCGTGCCTGCAAAGTCTCGTCCTTTTAGGGGGTGGGGTGTTTGGAAACCCCTGTTGAATCTTGAATCTTTCGCGAAAGAATCCACTCCTCTTAATCGATAGGAGAATACACACACCACTGGAAATCCGCTCCGGGTTTGCCTCCAACTCACCGCATGCAAGTGGAGTGAATTGTCATTGCATAAACAGGCTGCTCAGATTTCCAGTGGTATGTGTGTTCTTCTATCGATTAAGTGGAGTGGAATCTTTCAAGATTCAAGATTCAACAGCGCTGGGTGAACTAATATTTTATGATAAATGTGGGGGGGTTCCAAACAAATAATTATGAAATGTGAGGGAGGCATGTCCCCTTCAGATTGAATGGCAGTGACGCCCATGATCTAATCAGTAAAAAAAGTTGTCCCGTGTATAGGTTCCTTGTACTGACCACAAGAAAAACTTCATTATGCAGACAATATATATTTATTTTTAAGAAATGCAATTGTGCCTGATTGGAAGTTTATTCATAATTGGTTATGATGTTTACTTAGTGGTTTTATATTGCTAAAAACTGGGGACAGATAGATAGATGGATGGATGGATGGATGGATGGATGGATGGATAGATAGAGTGAGTAGGTGGTGCCTAGTTTGTAGATGGTGATGCTTGTATAATGGTTTGTAGATGGATGATGATTGGTTAGTAGTTAGTAAATGAATGATTAGTTAGTCGTCTATAAAAGAATGATGATTGGTTAGTAGTTTGTAGAAGGAAGATAATCAGTTGTTATTATTTGTTAGTGATTAGTAATCTGTAGGTGGAATTTGCTTAGTAGTCTGTAGATGGAATATGTTTGGCTAACGATACAGTGGGAAACAGGGCTCTCCTTTTGGCAGACTTGAACTGAAGCACCTGCTGTCTCACACGCTGCTGCAGTGGTTGTTAGTGTACAAGGTGTGGTGTCTAATCTTTATTACAGATTTATCTACAGATGCCAGACAACCTACTGCTAATGAAGCAGAGAAAGGAGAACTGCAGTTGCAGCTTAGAACATTTGTGTGAGGCAACACTTTTTATTTTTCCTCATCATAGCACACCATATCCAGTGGGCCAGCAACACTCTCTTGAAACACCTTTAAATATACATTTGTAGAAGTTCTTTATCACATTTGTGTTGTGTAACTCTAGAGCAATTAGAGCCCAATTATTAATAGCTTGTGGTTAAATATTGATCTTGTGTATTTGATCTTATGTATTTCTTAATTACTCATTCTCATTGATACTGTATGCACGGTGTAGGTTCATTTTTTGCATGTTTTCTCCAATTGAGATTCATTTCACACATTTTTTCTTAATCAGCAGTTGTAATGAACCCTTCAAACAACTCCACATGAGTGGCAGATGGAGAAAGTGATAGCTCATCAAGGGCATATGCCTGTCCAAAACATCACTATACCACTGCATATGAAACAGAGCCGGTCAGCTCAGGGAGGACCTCTTGAAAGCCATCCAGAGGCATCCTGGCCATCTGTTCCACCAGTTCTGCCAGGGCAAATTCCCATCCCTCGCTCCTCCTTTCACTCTGGCTGATTTCAGTGGATTCAAACCAGCAGTGAATGGGCCTCTAATCTAGCTCACACGCTGTAGTGAATCTCATCTAAGAGCTTGAAATGATGACAGCTGAGATGTGGGCTATAAATTCTGTTGGATGTAGCAGAAAAAAACTATGTTCTTCTTCACCAAACGCTATGCTTCCTCACTCACCGCGGGAAATACCAATAATCAACATGTGGCACAATGAACTTGCCCTGGAATCTGCGTCTTAAACAGTGGGTATAGTGGAGCACTGCCACTAGTCACTCGGTAGTCCATGCAATGACTTCAAGCGACACTGATTAAAAATGAAAGTAGGCCGCAGCGTCTGGCTTGCAGCAACCCCAGTAAGACTAGAGAGAGCCACATGGCCATCAGACCGCAAACAAAGGGTTAGTTTCTCTCCTTCCTCCCTTGCTTCACTAAGCTCTGATTGGTCCATTCCCAGAATGGTTGTGCATTAGCTCCAGCAAAACAGCCCTGCAACGCTAACCCTGTCAAAATGGATCAGAGAGACATGCAGGGGCACAGAGACGACTCTCATGTCTCCTAGGATCCTGCTGAGGATTCCTCCACCCACTTACATCCATATGATTGTCAAGTGTAACAAAGAAACACTTGACTAGAGAGCTAATTGTTGGTTTTACCTTCAAATTAGAACTCGCCATCTTTTGTGAGGTAGTAGCCTTAACTGACCACATTGCACTCGTGGTTCTTGTCTATGTTTCTCGTTTGAAAGCAGTACTTGCCAATCAGTTTTCTGTTCATTTGGCTCTTGTTTTTTGTACATTGAGAGCAGAGCCTAGGAACTGTCAGCTGGTTCAGACAGTGGCTGTGCCTGCACTGGACAGGCCTTTGTTGAATGCACATGATCCTTGATGTCCTGCAAAGTCATGGCTTTGTGAACCATGCCTCACATTATGATGCAGGGGCATTATCTCCATATTGTTCAAAGGAACTGGTTTAAAAATGGCCATCTGGTGGAGATTAAGTTAGTGTACTCTTCAATCAGAGTCCTCTCATAAAACCCATTCATTCAGAACTCAGCTGCCTAGAACAAAGGCCAGATACACAGTCGCCCCCGTCATTATGTCTCCTTGCTGATGCAACATTAAAACGTCCACTTCAAATTGAATTATGTGTAAGAGAGCAGCAGTGAAACATATAGCTGCAACCTTTCACCTGAGTCATTATGCTCTGAAGCTTCTCTGCTTGATTTGCATGGTGGAGAGTCAAATGGAGATCCATTCATCAGCTTCATAATGACTTAATAGAGTCTTTCCTTAAGGCACAGCTACAATGGAGCTATTTTAGCCCTAATGCCTTCAGATGTGTGTAACTCTCACGGCAAATGAAACACAGCCTTTCTCCTTGGGGATGAAGAAAATCAGTCACTAACATTTAAAGTAAATGGGGGGAGGTTCTTTCAGGATATTGGCCGAAATTACAGGAGATCCAAAAAGATCTGAAGATTTCTGAAGTTTTTTGAAAACTCATTTTAACGAATAGGGTGTGATTATGTTGTGTTCTGAGAAAATTGTTTTGGCACCTTTATAATGATCTGATTTGTACTCCATTAAGGCTGTGCTTAAGATAGCACAGGTTATGAGAACATAGCACATTTTAATGCTCTGTCCAGAGTCCATTTTAACACCCTGGACAGTAATGAAACAGATTTGACTGCCGTTGAAGACTACATGTCTGTACATGCCTAGCTTTACTATCTTAGACAAAACAAAAAATCTAACTGCATTACTGGACATGAACCACTTCTGATTTCAAACACAAGATTATACAAACGTATAAAATAATGCCCTGCAAATTTGCTTGACATACAAGTACACTGATGTCTGGCAGTCATTTTCAACTTCGCTTTAGTGTACTTGCTTAGACATATGCATAACTCTAGTTGGTTCATGTCAGTGAAATGTGTAAGTTGTTGCTGTTTACAGTTTTCCAGAACAGAAATGACAAGATATATGATACTGTGTCAGTTAATATGTACTCATAGTGGTCTTCTCTTTGCCATGGATTTCCAGGTGCTTTTAGATTATCTGACCACAGAATACAGTCATTCCTCACAAAGTTGCATTATGCAGCTGAATATGACACGGATCCATAATCGACACACAGTGGACTGATCATATTTATACCCTGCATAGCGCATTAAATATCAAATAAGGGACCATTATGTGGACAAATGAATATTGTCCTTATAGTGATTTGTTGCTGAAACAGAGCTGCACTCAATCAAGAGTGAGAAAAAATGCTATAATTTCTTCTTTGTGAAGTTTTGCTGCTACATCTGCATTTGCATCAGCTCTGCAGCATACATATCAGCCATGATTCTCCCAAGCTGTAAACACCTCTTTGAAACGTTTCTTAGTGAGGGCCAGACTGGGGCACCGAGGGCTTCTTGGGCTGCTGTGGGTTAATTATTGATGGTGGAAATAGGAATCTAATTAAATTTCCATCATCATGAAAAGACGACAGTCCTCAGATCAGTGGCTACGTACAGTATATGCAGTACAAGCCAAGATGACACATCAGTAACCCTACTGTAATTAGTCTGAGGATCCCTCACCTCCCCTCGCTATTTTACCAGGCATCTCATTCATGGTTCAGACCACTAAGGATATGAATGATTCTTTAAATATATTTATCACATTCATGGCATATTTATGATTCAGCTCATGCATCTGTTCATGAAACCCTAGATTAGTTGAATCAGATATTTTAGGTCATTGAAAACATGATGCTATATTCCTCAGGGTACAGGGAATGAAGAATGCTGAAGTAAGACATGTTATGATCCACCTGAAGTATTTCAGAATGAGAATGAAATGACAGTCTAGGTTCTCAGTTGCTAACTGACCCCAGAGCAGCTTTTAAAAGAGAGAGGAGGCCTTTTGACAGTTGAGTGCTTGCTCATAGGGAAAGACTTTTCTTTGAGAAGGATGTACACAATGCTAAATGGCCCAGGAGGTAGGTTTAGTCAAGTGGAAGAATGAGAGTCGATAAGATTTGCGTCCCCCTGCAGCCTGAAACCTTTGACATTCCATCAGACCCAGGTAGACAGGAGGGCAGCTGAAAAACTAATGCACTGTGTCTGTGTGTGTGTGTGTGTGTGTGTGTGTGTGTGTGTGTGTGTGTGTGTGTGTGTGTGTTTATACATTTCCAGGACAGAATATCTTTGCTTTGTTAGAAAACCAAAGAAAAACAGTACCATTTAATTATTTGATGACTTAATGACTTTGAAAAACACCAAAAAATGTTCTTGAAAAATCTTTTTTGGTCATTGAGGTTACAGTTTACAATTAGGTGTAAAAATGTTTCCAATATATTCTATTCCTGAGAAACTATTTTACACTAAAGACTAAAAAAAATGGTATTAAAATGTTTGTAATTATTTATGTGCATCAGTGTATTTGCTTAACCATTTCAAACCTCTCCTCATGACAGCTCAGTATTATCTGTAATTACCATCCAGTACCTGGTTCAGCTAACAGTGCTTCATCAAGTTAACTCGGGTCACTGCTGGTGTGTTAACAAATCTATGAGGGCAATGAGGAGAAATCTGGAACTTTCTTCTAAATAGCACAAAAGATATCAACTTTATTTATATTTACTTTTGTTTGTTACTTTTTGCTTTTTGTTTACTTTTGTTTGTTACTTTTTACTGTATTCATTCTTATTTGTACTTTTTCTTATTTTAGATTAGTTTACAAGAAAATGCATACTTACTGCTGAGATGACGAATTTTCAACTATTTCAATTTGATGAAGTAATTCCTTGTTAATATGTGTGTGTGTGTGTGTGTGTGTGTGTGTTTGCAGGCTAGTGATCGTGAAGAGATATGAGTAGGGCTGTAGTGTGTAATGAACACTTTGGACCCAGGATTTACCCTCTCTTGACTGACGCATTCTGTGAAATGTGACTCGGGTTAAAGTCGGTGTAGTGTTGGGAGGTTAGGTGGGGATGACGTACAAGGCAGCTCACCGTAACACATTCTTTCCTTTACACTCAAAAGGCTTTCTAGTCTTAAGCCTTTAGCTTGATTGTTAACATGTAAGGTTACCAATTGGAAGATCCTTTGATGAGGATGAAGTGAGCTTTATTGGCACTAACAGGACATCAGAGACTCCAGACTAAAGCATCTATTAACCTTGCTGAGATGGTGTTTACCTGTAATCGCATGGGCTTGGATAAAGAGAAGGTATTAAGTAATTAACAAGGTTACACTCTAAAATTTCAGTAATGAAAGGGGCGCTACATTGCGGTTTCATTTGCCCATAAAAACAAGGCAATACAATACAAAACGAATCTTTAGTATTTACAGCTATATTATTAACTGTAACAAATTGTAAGCAGCAATGTTTCTTCCTGTGATCTTTAGGATTAATTCTGGCAGTGGAATTGTGACATTTTACACACTTATAACATAAGCCTCACAGAGGAAGATTTATCAACCATGCTGGCAGTATTCTCAGTCACTGAATGTGTGTATTTGTAGTCATGGGAGGAGTTTCATACAGACAGCAAGATGTCATGTTTAAAAAGTTGAAAAATATATTTGAACAATTCATTATAAAAACAGATATCAGGGTCTTGGGTAGAGCTGTACAATGATATACTATCAATATCATGCATAAAATTATATGATATTGTGCGTGTATCTTCTATTGTTATTTTAGGTAATTTATAAAGAAATTCTAAAAGGTTCACAAACTTTCAAGCACCACTGAAAGTTGACAGTGTAAATATTCTATTCCTACAGCAGCCTGCTTCAAACTGACAAGGACAACAAATACAAACCGATGAAATTGAATTAAGTCTCTTCTGATTATTCTTCCTTATGTGTGATACAGACAGATACACATAGGGAGGCAGAGCAAAGAAGACAAATGTTGTAGTTCCATCACAGCCTCGTTTGAAGTCTTCAAATAATTTAATTCAATGCTTTTCAATGATTCATCAGTTGCGAAGAAGAACTTAAAGGGAAAATTAATTAACTGATTAAATAAATAATAAAAATAGAATGTTGGCCACATAGTGTTTTCTGGTGGAATACAGTAAAACATCTGACAAACATGAATCTTACTTAAAGACAAAGTGAGCAGAAGTTTTACTGAGACGCTGTGAAATTCATGTTTATGAACTGGAAAAACTTTTTTTTTCTGTAATCAGCACCAGTATAGTCAGTGGAGGTTATTTCTCACCCCTAGCTATGTGGCCAAGCATGTCACTAGAGGGGAGTTGTGAAAGATAGAAAGTACAATTAAAGCGAAAGAAAGTTTTTACCTTTCTCTGTTCACTCTGCCTCCTCCAACTCACACAAACACATACACATGAAATGCATGAGTGAAGGCTTAAGTGAAAGAAAGGTGACTTTCAGCATGCTACAGGATGGGGGATGTTCCATGCTACCCTCTTCAGTGAACTATTCTTTCTCCATCTGCTCCAGTGCTTAATGGGCCTTAACTGTAAATGGCACTCAGGCCAGGTAGCTACAGGAGACCCTTGCTCACTGTTGCTTTGCTTTTAGTTATGGTTCAAACTGGGGATGTGGTGCTGCCTGTAATGATTAATTAAACTCCAATGCTGAATTATAGAAAAAGTAAAATCACTTAGGGATGACATATGAAATGTGATCAGAGCATTTAAGCTAGTTTAGTTGGTGTATGTATGAGTTTATAAAAAAGGGTAAACTATATATTGAAGTTGGCTAAACTGGAGAAGAGAAGACATTTGTTAAAGTGTCACTGCTTGTGACATGGCTGGGTTGTGTGGTGGTCATGGATTCTCTATGATTGCCTTGTTGAGCCAAGACACTGGAGATGAACTTCTCATGTATCTGTCCCTCACCTCTGCAGTGTCTCTTATCACAGGATGGTGCTACACTTGTGTGCGTGATATCTGATCCCAGTTATACACCACTCATTGTCCAGAACACTGATCACACAGCCTTCATTAATGATGGTAAATGTCATGGCAATGCGATAGCTTAAAGGTGAAGACATTTCTAGATTATCTTCTCGTGATAATAGTGGAATTAGGTGGACTAAGGAGAAGTGAAAACATAGTCAGCTCATTAGAGGCTCTGCAACATTACTGATATCTACCCATGATGCTAAAGATAAAGATCATTATTGCATAATTGTATGACAGTTCTGTAACTGGAGTTGCTAAGAACCTTCATAGATATGTCATAGCATAAATACTACATTTGGGAAATATGACCCTGGTCATGTTTCTTCCTTTGAAGCTGTAGGTCTAGAGTCAGTGTACGGCTAGAGTCTTTACAAACTTGAAATGTGGCCAGAGCTCTTAAAACATCAGACGCACAGTGACACCAGATCCCTGTTTGCTTTAATTATTCATGGCAGAACGAAGAACCTTACTGTCAGTAGTGAACGTAATTGTTGTGAAACTTAATGGTAGAATTTTGACACCATAAATATTTAAAGTTGCATTCTGCCAGGCTGACAACCCACTTTATTAGACATACCTTTCTTGTGTCTATACACCGTCTGTTTCTCAACATCATTTCTTCATGTCACTATAGCAGTGACCCTGACATGGTAGTTGGCATGTTAGTATGTTGTGTGTAGATCACACACACACCAGTGCTACTGGAGATTTTATTAGTTGCATTTAACATTGCAGATGTAAAGTTACTGATGATAGTTCATCTAATGAAAAGTGATTTTCACTGCTAAGCTGAGAATGATTAACCACAGATAATACCTGTTCACTGGTTGTCCTGTGAGGGTCCTGACCATTGATGAACAGAGGGGCTAACAAAGGATTCTGGGGAAAAAGGTGTCTCAATTGGCCGTCTCAATTGTGAACTTCAGAGTGCACCTATATGATAAATGAGCTGATAAAAAGTATAGAGATGGTGTACCTAATGGTTTGTCTGTGTCTATGGTGCCTCTGTAGCCTGCTTTAAAACAGAGCAGAGTATTACTGGTAATTCCCCCCAAATGAAAAAGCTTACTTTTTAACATTTCCAGAGGATTTCAGCACTTAGCTTCTACATCTCTCTAGTGTCCAGGCATTTAACAGAGCTTTCTCCAGCACTGAGCAGACCTATTAGAGTCTGACGCAGCTAATGTGCTCCAACAGGAGCTGGTTATATTTAGTCAGACAGCCAGCATTCTGCTAATGAAGAGACAGAGGTGAAGTAGCTGTGAACGTGTGTCCAGAATTCTGCAAACCTGGGCTACTGTGGGCAGAGATACAAGATTTGCATTTGCAGTAACAGCAATCTTTTGATCTGCCCGCTTATTGCGTGTCAGGTGTCCTCCCTGAAGGGCAGAGCGAAAGACAGAGAGAGATAAGAATAAACGAAAGGCTCTATAAGCCCTACCAGATAGTCCACATAGTAAATATTGTCTTTCTAAAAGCTAGCATGGCTAATTTGTTCTTCGCTTCCAGGCAGTACTTTATGTCCTAGAGCAATACTCATATGGGTCAACTTTATATAGACAGCCTGCACACAGTATGCATGTATGTATACATGTTTTATGTGTTGAGCATCCCAGATCTTTTTAGCGTTAATCAGGTTAATTCACTGATTAATTTAACCAAGAAGATTAGAAGTCACCAATAATAAAGAACATGAAATAATAATGAGCATGGACACTGGCACTCTAAGTTGCTCAGATGCTTGTAGCTCTTACCTTGTTTAGGAACTGTTTTGAATGTGTTTATCCTGTCTAAGGAGGAGAACCACAACAGCCAATATTCCAACAAAATGATGCAACATGCAACACAGTTCATTAAGTGAAATTCAGACATGATTTAACCCTTTAAGCGCCAAAGTCGCAGAATGGCGACAAGACGTCATCATGAATAAAATAGACTGTAGTTACAA